>JAPYYR010000247.1:0-40458 GCA_030523065.1 Aphidius colemani | reverse complement strand
AAGAGGTATTCAATGACGATATTACGGAAGCGCCACCTATATTATTTCTTTGGAACTAATAGCGAAACACACCTTAAAAATTGCGATGAAATTAAGATAATTAACAGGGTTATAGAACAAGAGAAAAGGTATTCAATGGCTTTATTACGAAAGCGCTATCTTAATTTTTTAAGTGTGTTCCGCTATTAGTTCATAAGAAATAATATAGGTGGCGCTTCCGTAATATCGTCATTGAATACCTCTTCGCTTGTTTTATAACTCTGTTAATTATCTTAATTTTATCTCAATTTTTAAGGTGTGTTTCGCTATTAGTTCCAAAGAAATAATATAGGGGCCGCTTCTGTAATATCGTCATTGAATACCTCTTCGCCTGTTCTATAACCCTGTTAAATATCTTAATTTTATCTCAATTTTTCAAGTGTGTTTCGCCATTAGGTAAATTTTGTAAAAAGCGAATACCTCCTTTGTCATTCTATGATCCTGATCCAAATCGAAAAAATTTTCGAAAAAAAAAATTAGAAAATTGGGAAATTATAAAATCGAAGAAGTAAATTTTAAACGAGCAAATACCTCCTCGGTCATTCTATGTTCCTGATAGAAATCGAAAAATTTTTGAAAAAAAAATTAGGAAATGAGGAGGTAAATTTCCAAATCAATTTTTATTTTAAAAATCTATCAAGCAAACAGAAACCAAAGGAAGTATCAAATTTAAAAAAAACAACGAATATGTATGCATGAAACATTATTTATCTCGGCGAACTCTGAAAGATCACCAGGAATCATTAAATTATGTAATAATACTTGATAGTTAACTATATCATGGTTTATTTATTTTTACTTTTTTTTAACGAAATCCAAATAATTCGAAATACAAATAGTTAGAAATTCAAACAACTCGAAATGCACTTAGTTAGAAATGTAAATAGTTAGAAATCCAAATAATTCGAAATGCAATGTGTTCGAAATCTAAATAATACGAAATGCAATTCGTTCGAAATCTAAATAATACGAAATGCAAATAATTCGAAATACAACCAGTTAGAAATGATAACTTATTTTTATTATAAAGATAAATATATTGATAAAAAAATAGCATTATATTTTTGGTAAAATCTGGAGATGCATATGAACAAAACAGGGCTCTTATCGACTCGAAACGAATGGAGGTGGCCCTAGGCAGGAAGAGACCGTGCATTTGTATTTATGGCAGGCAAATTTACGTACCGTTTGTATAGCAAATAATAAACGTCCGTTGAGATAGCTTTATTCATTCGTACTATATTCACATCACATTTTATATTTATAAATGTACATAGATATACAATACAACCCCATCCATGTACACTTTGACAATACAAAACCTTCCGTACTGTCTCATTTTCTACCTTCCGTGCTTGACACCTGTCATAACCACGTCTACACCAATAAAACAATCATGTTTTACCTCAATATATATATTTTTTTCAATTTATATTCTCACGTACTTTTTAATCTCAATCAATAATAAATTACCCGTCATTTATATATTGTTATAATAATTATTTTAAGTGTAATCGAAATTTCAACGAATATCATCTTTTTATAAAATTATTAAATTATATAATAATATTATTATAACCGTGATGTATATATTGACAATTAATTCGTTCTTTTAAATTTATATTTTATCTCTTATATTTTTTTTTTATTCTTCATTTAATTATTTAATGCAGGTCGTTATAATATTATCATTTACTAAAGGATATTCTAACAATCAATTTTTAATATTAAAAAAGTAATTGTCTAAAGGGGCAAAAATGATGAATATCAGTTTCTAAAATAATAATTTTAGATATTCTTTTTTTAATTTTTTTGATGTAAAGGTGGATATTAAAGTAATTGGAGAGGTATATAAAGAGGAGACAATCAGGCGGGTTCACTTCTCTGATACCAGTACTTAACGATAATGATGATTATAATAAAGCGAGAAATCGTTTCGTAGAAATTCGTTCTGCACTCGGTAGCAATAAAAAAATAATTAACGTGCTGTTTTATTATATATGTTTCATTCTTTCGTATCTTTTTTTTTTTTATATAATTTTTTCTTCCCCTAATATAGGTGTATATTTTTTTCCCTGACAATATATTTTATATTTTTCATTTTAAGTATATATGATGTACACACCGTGAGAGACTTTAACTGAGTTTAAAAAATATTAAATGACATTAAAATTACCCTTTGATGCTACTATAATTAGTACTTTTATTTTGAAACACACTTAAACGATTATAAATACAGGGAAAAGAAATATGATTATTGAAACTTTAACCTGATGATTGTGATAATATATCGACAAAATAATCGAAAGCTATTTTTAATTATGTTTATGTAAACGTTAACTATACAAAACGACTTATTTAAAATTCAAAAATCATACATTCATGTATTTAATTTTCTATTTAATTTAATTTTATTTTATTTTTATCCTTGATAATAAAATTTAATAATTTATTATTCGTGATATATGTATTGTTATAATGTCAACATCATTAATATGCTTTTCTCGTATTTTATACTCATAATAATATCTTGTCCATTTGATTGTTGTCTGATTCGAATATTATTAAGAGTTACAATAGACTTTAAAGAAATATATATTTGATGTTTGTGCAAGACTCAGTTTTGTATATATAAATAAATAAATAGAAAAAAGAACTTTTATGCAAACGTATACTATAAATAAAATTTAGAATAATTTTTCAACAATGAGCGCACAAATTTAATTATACTCTTATTGTTAAACACATGAATGTATCATTTGGGTTGAAGATATTTAAATAAAACATTATATGAATTAAAAGTTTATGATCCCTGCTATGTTTTTAGAGTAATTCTCTTAGCAATGGGTGAATAAAAATGTAGACTTAATTGTATAATAAATTTTGAGAATTAAACTAAAGAAGATTATGATTTTTCAAATTTATTGACTTCATGCGTTTTTATCTTCTTTTTTTTTTTTGTCGGTGAAAAAAAACCCGCGACATCCGGAGGTTTATCTCATATTGATGACAGCAAAAGAGAAGACATGCGTGCATGATGATCGCGAATAATATATAGTCACTATGAGTGTAGGATGTACGAAGTAGGGTCGTTGGTTGAATCATGTTCAGTAAGTGGAACCGGACGAAAGATGGAAAGCATTTCAAAAGTTTTACCAAATAAATATAATGAAACTAAAAGAATCTCATCCTTCTCTGGTTAAGATTTCCAGACATTCACATGGAATGAATCAAATAAAAAAAAAAACTATACGAGATAGTTGTTACATCTTATGGGTGAAGTGAGTTAGGTGCCAGACATCCCGCGGGGCACCATGACAGGAGGGATGAAATGACGACGACAACGACGACGGCGATGTGGCAAGCAAGCAAGAAATATAAGAGACAGAAAGATAGTAAATTCAACACTAAGTGCCAGATTACGTCACCTTGCAAGGCATTCCTGTCGTCTCGATGAAGTGTGCCTTCGGGTTTTGCTTGAACTCCTGCAGTGTTGAGTAAAATTTGAAAAAAAAAAAACCAAAGAATAAAAAAATGGATGCTTAAAAAAATCCGTGGGATTTTCTCTTTTTTTTTTCATTTTACATTATTTTTTAGTTACTTTTTTTATTCAATTTTTTTTCACGTCATTATTTGACAATAGTAGTGGAATAAAAATATGCACACCTTGCAGACATTTTACAATGATCTTGTGAAACAATCTGGTTCCAACTGTGAACATGAAACAAGCCGAGCAGTTTTTGTTTGTTATGGGTTCCCAGTTGGAGGTCTTGGCTAAAATAGAACCCAAATCATCAAAGATTTATATCAACAAAGTGGGTTTTCTATTTTTTGTTATTTAACGTTTTATCTTTTGATAATAAATCTAATTTGTCGAAAAATATTTTCAATAGAAAATAAATACAATTAGTTAATTATTATTTTTAATTTTCTGTTGGTGTATTTTTTGGAGTAATTACTTTATGATAGAGATATTTCATCCTGCATTCCAGATGTTTTCTATCACCAAGGAAAAAAAATCAGAAATTTATATTTATCTGACATTTCTAAGGACCTAGCTTGTTTAAAACTATATTTTACCGAATGATTTTCTATCTCAAAAAAGCCAGATATATATTTATACTTTTCCTTATTTGTGGATTTATTTATTTATGATAAAAAGCCTATACTTATGTATAGTCAAAAAACTCTTGACTTCAAGACACAGAAATAAACATTTGGATAATTTCAAAATAGTTGAAAAACAACAAAATATAAAACTACAAGACACTTGTATACAGTGTAACTCACAGTAATGTTTTGCATTTGTGCTCATAAAATTTATTTCTCGCGAAAATAAATCGTTTTCATGATGTTAAAGAGAAAAAGGTCGTTTGCCAGATGAGTCCTCCTCACCCACAAGAAAGATGAAAAGGACAGATCGTTGAACTCAAAATATATACGTTAGTATAAAGTACATATAACGTTTGTAAATTGCTACTGGCTGTGTATGTTCACTATGAGATTCATGAGGTTGAGAATCTTGTGTCGCAAGATACTTTGTACGTATAGTAGTTATATATTTCAGCCCCCAAAAAAGTTTTTTAAAAAAAGGAACAGCATCTCTTTTCAAACGTTTTATACGCACACTTGGGACAAATACATTGTTCAAGTCGTTAATGTCGTCGTGGTTGACAATGAAAAAAGGAAAATATAAAGAAGAAAAAAAATTAAATGACAAAAGTATGCTAACTTATATACACATGCTCTTTTTCTCTGTACACTTGATCGCATGATTGTAGCTATTTTCCGCAACTACATACGAATACGTTAGCTTCATCCGAGTGGAAATCGAAATGTGGGCGTTTAAGCAGCTGCACTTTTTGCCAGAAAATAAAAAGAATGAATAAAATATGATTGTAAATTTTTTTTTATTATTAAAATGTTTTAAATGTTCATTTTTTCATTTTAATTTATGATTTTTTTTTTGTGGAGTTGTATTTTATGGATTATCAGATACGATACACATATGTGTGTGTTGATATACGTTGGACGTTTTCTCGCGTATGCTTCACGTTATTCTGACAGGTCGTATCTACATTCCGCCCCAGCCAAGTGAATCTTTATAAGCGCTCGTGGGCGACGAGTGGCAGCCGTGACGGAGAAACCTGACACACGCCTATCTTCTTTATTCATGTGTACACCCTGAAGCCTTGTTGTAAATGTATATACATTCAATGAGAAAAAAAAAAAAAAAAAAATGAAAATAAAAAAGAGATTGTGAGGAAATAAAAAATATAAAAAATATATAGAAATTTACAAACAGTTTGAAACGACAGAGTTCGATTTCCCACAAATTTCCTGGCATCAGTGCTACCTACAAAAAAAAATATATAGCCAAGCACATTTGTGTCTGTTGGCATGTTTACGATGTTGGATGAACGATCGCCTGTTGGACTTAGCTTATGCTCGATAGACCGCTGTGTAAAGCATCCAATAAATCTATATCGTTTAGAAATATCTATTTTCAGTTGAAAACTTGCTTTCAAGCATTCAAAAGATAATATATATTTGCAATTTATCATAAATTTTCTCTATACAAATTTTAAAATAAATAAAAAAATTTATTCTTTGATACTAAGTTGATTGTATATACAATGACTAAAAAATTATGTAAATTTTATTTGCATATAAATAAGCCAAGAAACTATATATATACATAAAAATTTATGCATGTAAAAGAAAAAATGAGAAACTTGAAACTAAACACAGCCACACATCAAAAACAACACGTCATTACGCTAAGTGGCTGTCAAAAGTTTGACCCTAATTGTATAGTCAGTGATGACTGACGAATGACATGACATCAACCATATGTGTACATGACTTGTATTACGATTTTCAACTAATAATATAAAACTGTCAATCATCAACAATCAATGATCAAATGCCACATATATTATTTCCACAATAAAAAAACACAAATTGATATAAATAAAACGTAAATTTACATTTAAATTAGAGCTTTTTAATATGAGCTTGCAGTTAAATTCAATTTTTAAAAAAACCATGGCGTTATAAGTGATGTAGTAATCTCAGAAATAGGAAGAAAAAAAAATGAAAAAAATTCAGTTTAAAACGTTGACAAGAGCAACGCACGCACCAACTCAAGTGCGCGAGATTGGCAGTTTAGATTTTGTTTAACTTTTTCTTACAAGAAAAAGAAAAAAATAAATAAATAATTCTCGTTTAAAGCAAAGTTTGAAATGTAACTTAACAAGATCCTGTCTTATCACGAGGACAAATATTTAAAGTGCACAAGAGACATGTAATATAAGCAGCAGCATCAGCATGTACATTAGAATATAAAAAAAAATATAAATAAAATAGTGAAATGAAAATATGTTATAGTGAGTGCAAGCATCAACTTATAAAAAAGAGAACAGATCAAAGAAGCTAAACACCGCTGGAATGAGTGACGGAAACCAGCTGGCGGAAGATGGTTTCAAGTCAACGTTGATATATACAGTCAGACGTCTTCTTGACTATCATATAACCACTAACTTCGCATATATATATAAACAGAAGTATAACAGACCATTTTCTCTCTTGTGCTGACACTTCAGAAATTGGTTTCACGCCCCATCGCAACTGTCATGTTGCATTAACAACAAATTTCATATATATGAATTAAACAGAGAAATATGTCTGTCATTTTTCATTATGAATTTAATGCAATACATTTAGATAATTTGATAAAAATAATATTCTTGAAAAATTATAATAATTATTTATAAAAATAGTCGTTTGTCAGTTTGCTCATATGACAATGAGCTACATTATTATTTACCTTGAATTTTTGTTGATATATATGTATATAAATAAGCAAATATTTAAATTTAAAATAATAATATTTATTTAAAAAATTATTATTACTAGTGTGGTTTTATTTTTGATGGTATTGGCTGGTATTGTTTAGGATTAAAATACTCCCTTGACGTACATATCATAAAAAGTTTTTTATAATATAAATATATGCTTTTCAAACACAACGTAGATATAAATATGTGTGAGTGCATTTTGAGCCACATGATATACATAATGCAGTAGGTATTGTATATTCATCGTGCCTTTGGTGATACACAAAAAAAAGTTTCAACGATGCATTTCTATTGTTGTCTTACGAAATATGTCTCGAGGGCATCCTTACATATATAGTACCACCCATCGTCGATATACAGCCACGTACGTTTTCTTAAATATATTTATGCATTTCAACTTTGGTCACATTGCACACCATACGTCCTTAAGGTACCAGAAACCAGTTTTAATAATTACCTGACTAATTATGACATGTGCACCAAATGAAATATAAATGTTATCATAAATTCTTTTCAAATGCGAAATAAAAAAAAAAATGAAAAATATTTATTCACAAAGTTTTTGCTGACGTTTTTTCAATTGATCATGACAAATCAGAAGCCGAATAGACAAGAATTTCGGTACATCTTTGTAAATTTAACAAAAAAAAAAATAGAAAAGTTTTTTTTTTTTTTTTTTACTTTTAAAATAGTCTTGTTGGATATATTACGCCGACAATACTCAAGTGATTAGCCAACTTCGTCGACACTAACGACTGCCAAACAAATCGTGAGCTAAGCTAGGATTACAACATTCTCATGGAATACACCCACTGACTATAAATGCACTCCTACACATACCATTTGTATACTTAAACACATATTTATTATGTTTTTTTATTTTTTTTCTGAGTGGCACAGTTGGGTATACCAAAAAAAGAGCCGTCACTTTGGACCACGTCCACTTCATTGAACCGAGGGGATAGACCTATTATTCATTTTTCTTTTTTTTTTTTATAAATATACCGAATTGTCAACCAGCTTATGTCGCCTGTCATGACGAGGGCTTGACATACTGGTATATCAGCGGTCTAAAGAAGATCCGCCAAACAGACATCAGCACTTTAGTTGTCCGGTGCTCATGTAAGTGTCTTCTCTGTCGGGCGCCACACGAAATTTCCTTATAGACTTATGTATTTTGTTATTCATTCATTCGATAGAAAAAAAAAAATCTAGTCATACATTTCATTCATATACCAGATATATTATTTTTTTTTTTTGATATCCATAAGGCAAGGATAAAAAAAAAATAAAACTAACACTGATTTTGTATTGAGTCCCTAGACATGACCGGAAGTGAAAACGTAAAAATCCTGAGATTATCAAGTGAAGAGATTTCTTTTCAAGGAAAATAAAAAATATAAAAACGCTTTTCCAACAAAATCCTTGGGGACATGTAGCTTTATACATACATAGACCATCAGAAAGTATACATGTCCACGGTATATCTACCCCAGATGCGACTCAACTACAATAGTAAACGCTCCAGGGAACAATTCGACCAACAAATAATCTACAAATTGGATTTCACCACTTCGTTTACTACATAACATTGTCATCTTTTTTTTTTTCATACATTTAGTACAAATTATTTCTTAAATATTGTTTTTATTCATTGATATGTCAATTTATTTTTAACGTAATAAATTTTGAACTTTTTTTAAGCTCATCAATTTAATTGTTATTTTTGTTGGGTTGTGCAGAGTATATTATTATAATGAAGTTGTAAATTTCATAAATAAAAAACTGCATGGTTGTGATTCATTCATCGGTTATAAAAAGTGAATTACAGACACGGCACTGCAGGCAAAAAAGTCATTTATGTTGGCGTTACATGTTCAGGTTTTTTGGTGGTGCGGAAGGCCCAAAGAAATCTTTATTATATGTTTTTGAGCTCATGCTGTGGCACCATTATTTATACTGGTCACCCTCCTAGTTTATCTTTTTATTTATTTATTTATTTTTCTTATAAATATATACATTTACTATTATAACTGACTTTTTGAACATTATTTTTCTTTATCCACCACAGAATAGCGATACAACCAGTTAGATATGATTTTATTATATGGCTACATGTTATGGATAATTTATCGTCTCCTAAAGCTTCTTTCCACTCACGATCTGCCGCAATTTGATTCATAATATGATACACGAATAGCGCTTAATATTGAAGAAATATTTTGCAATTAAATTATTTTACAGTATAATAATATTGTCCACCATCTTTTGATTTTTAAATAAAAAATAAATTATAACGAAATGAGTGCTATATATATATTTTTTATATATAAAATGATTTATAATTACTTTTCTCGAGTTTTTATTATTTTTACGTGCTTAATCCTGTCTATATGATATTAAAATGCCAGAACCACACGGCAATTAAACTGACAGTTCCATAAATTTCAGGACAAGATTCAAAACGAGTCTTGTAACTCTATTGAGGCAATTGCGACGACACGCCTTACCGACGCCGTGCACCATCAAAATGATTGAAGTCACAGATTTTTACATAATTTTAATGTATATTATACTCAACCAACAAGTATAAAATTTAAAGATATATCTTTACAATCATTTGCATACTTTTTTCATGCTAATGTGTAAAAATATACAATATTAATATCAACAATTAACAGTTGAGCGTTAAAGTTACGTGTCTATTCAATGCAAATAATGATAAATTATCTATATTCATATGAACTTATAGTCGCGTCAAGATATTAGTAGCTGTATTTAAAATTTTTTCATGTATTTGATTTTTTATCTGTCTTTCTGTTGTTATAAACAAGAAATCACTATATATTGTATTTATTTACTGTCTTTTTATAAATGCAGTTTATTTTTATATTTATTAACATGAGTAGGATCAACGTGGGTAGAAAAACAGGGAGATTATGTTACGTCCACGCTTTGATATTTATAATGTCTTTTATTGTGGAGGCACAATGATAAATGAATTGCCCATTTATTTAAAGTTACGTGTCTATTGTCTCGTAAAAATATCCTGATATATTCATTGAGATCAATCAAAATTATTTCTCAGATAGACGATAAATTATCAATATTATACATTTATTTTTCTAACATTTCATATGACTGTTAAAATTTAATATCTCTTCAACATAATGCAGGGGATTTTAGTCGACATGTCAGTTGCAATCACGATCATGCTGTTTCGATAAAATATATAGGGGTTATATATTCATATGTATCTATATAAAATATAAATAATCATATTTATTTGGTGTGTGTTAGTGAAGGCACACGCGAAGCAACCGGTTTCTTTTTTTTTAAATCAAAATGGCCACTAGGAACAAGCGCGCGTTCAAGAAAGTTGAAGGATAAAAGAGTATATATAAAGGCAGTCAGGTAAGTCCAAACGATGAATACAAGCAAGTCAGGGTGGGCAAAAAAACTATCATAACTCAGGTGGACGCAGACAAGCAACGCTTGTTTTATGTATTCAAAACACAGAACACACACGTTCATCGACATTGCTGCACCGCACACGACAAACCATCTAACCAATACCTTGGATATGAAACATCAAGGCTTTTCAAGTCTCGAGATCAAATCATCTTCTTTTATTTTTCTTTTATTTTTATTATAATATATACATTTTGATTTCATCAAGCTTTTACTTTTCACTTAGATTATTTTTGTATATACAAGGTATCGTATCAAATGACATGACAACGTGTCGTGAGATGATGATCCACACGACTTGCATGAACAGTGGCATGTAAAACATCAGACAAGAATAATTTGACATTACAGTATCATGTTTGCAGAATTTATCTTTCATACTTTATTATCTTCATATACATTAAATATTTTTTTTAAAAATAAAATTATTTATATATATGAAGATTATAAATGGCAATAAAATAAATCAATATTACTGTTTGAAAAAGAACACGCGTTATACTTTTTTTTTATTTTTAAATTATGCGGTTGTAAATTATGAGACAATAAATATTTCACGATGTGACACACCAATGTGGATTCTTGGTGTCTGATACAGATAAATTTTTGACATTAAATACTCGTGATGTAATAAAATAAAATGAGAAAAAGAATAATGGATACTTAAATAATAATGATATATAAAAAATAATAGAAAAGAAAAAAAAACAAAAGAATTAAAATTTATTATTCTCTTTGCGGTCAATGGTTTTGCACTTGCCAATGGATCACAAACTTCATGCTGATTGTGGCCAACGACATTGGATGGTTTTATGATTTATTGGTTACGAGCCATTAATAGATTGTTGTAATGGCCTTAAGATAAAGCGACGAATGTATTATTGGTATGGTTAGGGGTTGGTACTAGGGCTTTTGCAATAGCTATATATACGACAATGAATGACAATATTTTATCTCACAGTATATAACTTTATGGGCATGGGTTATACGAGCCAGGAAGAACCGACGACTCGTATCTATAATAGCGCACTGCGTTTCATACTTTTCTGAATTGTTGGTACTTTACCTCAGTTTCATGGTCGCCATATCGTTCTTTTTTTTATTTTTTTTCTTTTACAATCTGACTCGAGTATGTTGGCAGCGAACTGCAAAATACTTTGAATGAATTTCTAGCTATACATCGTTGTAAATAAAAGCTTAACGTAAAAGGATGCCAATTCGTATGTAGTAAATTGGTCTGTGGAATTTAAAAAACTTGATTAATGTTGACATCTAATGGGCTTTCAGCCCGTTATACTATTTTATATTAAAAATCGTACAGTATTTGTTCTTTAGAATTTTTTTGAGAACACATAGCTCAGCACTACTGCAGACTGAACGCTTTGCTAAATCTTTAGTTGGTTAAATGGCTTGTGTATGTCTGTTGTACACAGCTTCATCACATAGCCAAAGTGCAGTTTAAATGCATCATCAATAAGGCTTACAAAATTTATATATGAATTCTAGCTAAACGATTTTCCAGATTTATAATTTTGCCAAAGAATTCGGTATCTTTTTATGTATTTAAACACTTCCTTTTTTTTTTTCAAATGTGACAGTGCGATTATTTTTAATTCCATTGGGATATCTTCTTTATCTTTTTTTCTACAGTGATTTAAAATTTTTTTGGTGATCAAAAGAAATAATGAACGAAAAACCGACAGTCAATTTATTCCAGCTAAAGTAATATTCCATCAATTAAAAATATGTATCTTTTATATTAGCCATTTTTAAATAGATAAAAGCCATTGATGTAGAATGAGTAATGATGCATTACAACTTCTAACGACGTTGCAAAAAATTCACTACTCTATATTATCAACTAAACAGTATAACCTACACTTTCTATTGTGTATGATAGTATGTACTGTATAAACTAATACATAAACACGAAAAGAATGGGTATATCTTTGCTATATATGCCACGTTTCACATTCCATTGGACCATAGCACGCCCATAGACTCAAATGTGGTCGTAAATTAGGTTTTATGATAGAGATAAAATGCGCATTATTATCTAAACGGCAAACGACGTCGCGAAGATCGTTGTCCCCCGCGACTATACTTTGATCATGTTATCCAACTATATATTGCACAAAATTCACCCTCTTATATCCAAGACCACTTTTATATTTGTTCAATGATCTTTTTTTCAAATACCTCGATCTCTTCTTATAGCTATCCAATATTATACTGCACACATAGAAGTTTATTGAAAAAAACTATATAACACAGAAAGAAAAGAAAAAAAACAAATGTATATTTTAAAAAAGAAAGAGCCTTATTCAATGCAATGCAAATAGAAACGTGAAACGACACTTGAGTAAAGTACACATTAGCTTTTGATGTATAAAAAGGTGAAAGCCGAATGCATATATTTTAAACCACCAATAACATATACTGAGATGCAGTTCGTTAGGGTTTTGCTACTGGGTAATAAACATCAAGAAACTGGTAGTATCGGTTTGGTTCTCATATAACCCAAGTAGAACATACTGCAGATTCGATTAAAGAACAAAGAAGCAATGGCACAATAGCATAAAAGCGTCGTGACTGAATTTAATATACGACTATAGATTGAAGGGTATAACGTCAATAAACATTTATATTGCTTCAAATTTTTATATAGAATTCAGTAGATATATCAGAATATATTCTTATAAATACATTTGTATGCAATTTTATTATACACATAAGAAGTTTATATGTATTGAATTAAATTACTTGAAGTGAAATGTTTCTCACTTTAAAATGCAAAGTAAAATGAAAAAATAAATTTAGGTAATCATCAGTCATTTAGTTTACGATGATGTTTAGCATTTTTGATATGCAGGTTTTAAAAAGTTGGCGTGAAACTTAGTTTATAACTTATTCTGTACAGCCCTCATGAAAAAATAAAAACTATATATTATAAATTCTCAATAAGAAATATTAACTATACATCCACTTCTATGTAATTATGGAAATTTACAGTTGCAGAAAATACATGCATATATTTAAAGATAAACATTCATCTATTGAACAGAATATATATACTCATTTTTGATAGAAGGTGTCTACGAATATTTATACATAAGTATATACATGACTGTTCATTTTAAGTGCCTACACGTCGATTGAACATCTTAAATAAACCCACACGGCAATATGTTAACTGTCGAAGCTTAATAGTTGTGTTTTAGTATTATATATATTCACGTCACGCATAACAACTATGCTGTATATAGTTAACAGCAATAATTTTCCATCTACACTACATGCCATTCACGCTATAAACTGCAAACTATATATTTATACTTTGTATATTAATATTTATGAAAGAAAATTATTCAACATTTTAAATTATATTGAAAATTGACATTGACAATTGATTTGTGCTTTTACGTCATTCATAAATATCAATGTATTGTTGACGTGCATGACATGTTTTCAAAGCGTATATTTTTATATTTAACATTCTCTATTATTATTACTTTACAGTTTATTATTGAGAGAAGTAAAAAAGGAAAAAAAAAAGAATTAAAATATCTATTTATACTCAATAATATTAACTGCAAAATGAAAATTATATGAGACTCATGTATCGTGTCATTGCGAATCATTTGAACTTTAGAAAATAAATTATTTGATTGTGCCCAGTTGCGCATATAACTGGACAAGCATAAATAAAGAGTTCGATAGCTGTAACAAGACCTGGTTTAGGTATTGCCGCTGGCCTGGAGTACAACAACAACAACAACTTCTGCGGGGTCCAGTAACTCAATCGGTATCTACTCGACACGTCGACGATAACTGTAAACAGGATCATTACTTTTGCTAAAGCGATACCGAAGCTTGTGTTATCTGTGAGTCGCGACCGCGAGATCGTATATATAAATACAAGCTATAAATTTTGCCCAGCCCAAGCCCAGTCAAGCACCTAAATATATACATAATCTAGTCATTTTGCTCTTTCTATTTCTGTTGCTCTCTTACTCTCTATTATATTCTCTCAATGATACTTCATACTCCCTTGCCATGTTGCAAAACGATTTTGTGTCACACAGTTACAATGTAGAACATAACATTGTTTTTCGATGGCCACCCGTTGACACACGAAATTTATCTAGGCAGACAGCTGGTGCGAGTAAATATACAGAAAAAAATTATTGGTTTAGTCGAAGGGGATGCTCTGAAGTGAAATCAGATTTTATATAGATTATAATAATGTCAATGTCAAATTTCATGAACAGAATTGTAGCTGACAAAACAGAATGATTTATTGATATAGAGCTAACTTTGATATAATTTTTAATTTGAAATATAATTTTTTTTTTTTTTTTTCGAAAACATTCTTGTCATATTGATTGACAAAGTTTTTATGTGACGAACGTATGTATATGAAAGAAAAAAAATTAAAAAAAACGACAACATGATGTCTGTCAGCATGAAGGTTTGTTACATTACCTATCAGATCCAACGTAAATTGATGTTGCCCGATGTAAAGCCTGTTTTACCTGTCGAGACCTCTTAGTATAACTAGAGAGAAAGAGAGGAGAGCTTGTCAACAGAGTGGATCAGATTACTCAGCCGTATTTTCAGTATGATAGACTAATGAGATTACGTATATCTAAAACGCAAGACGTATTTTTGATGAAACTATGTTAACGGTTATTTCAAATGCCCAAAAAAAGAATTTTTGTAAAAGAAAAAAAGAAGTTTTATCATTCAGAAAGCTGTATATACCAGCTTACTTGTTCTTTCATGTATGTGACAGTAAAACTACTTAATTTTTCACTGTATCAAAAAACATAGGATTTATTATCCATGACAAATTTTTGTATACCTGAGTCAATGAAAATAATTCGTTCATCTTTTTTTTCACCTCATCGAATTTTATACGAAGCAACTATATGGAAATCTGATACTCAATAATCCATAGGGTTTTTTTTTTTGTTATTTTCAATAGAAAAGCAAAATAAAACAGTATAACAAATGATAACTGTCACAAATTGAAACATGAGTAACATAAAAATAAAAAAGAAAGGAAAAAAAATAGAGAGCATTAAGGCGATAAAAGCATCCCAATGTTGCGTTTGTATAAACACCCACATTAAGAGCAGCTGTTACAGATTCGTGAATGGTATTAATACCATAACGCAACCGGAAAATAAGTCCGTCTTATTAACTGACCGCACACACGGTAGTGTCTTCTGCTCTTACCTGAATGTCTTTTTGTCACATTTTTATTCTTTAAACCATAGAAATAAACGACAAATATATTCACCCATTTCCGGTGGTCACTTCTACGTAATGTCATCCAGGTGTTTTTGGTCTGCACCAAAAAAAAAAAACGTAACATAACATGCATCACTTTATGTCACAGTCCGCCTACATACACGCCTACCATTCACCCTAAATTCTCTATTATAATACAAAATTGATGTGATGACTAATGGGTGATGTGAACGTACAAAGAGACTTCACCTTTGGGGCGTAAAATGACAAAAATATGGCGCATTTAGCCGCTTGTATATGTACATTATTATCATCGATAATAATGATCATGATTATGAAGATAACGATAATTATTATATGTGCGGTCTTATTGTGGGCGTCAACAAGTTTGACACTTTGTATAAATTTCCTCAGTTTTTATTTCGTGGGATCTTTCGAAATGCCTACATCGTTAGCTCGTACATCATTACTATAACTTTCTAAACAATCTGCCATTATAACTATAATGCTTTTTTCTTTTTTCAAAGTCATAATAATAGACAATCAATAATGTGGTACAAATTTCACAACCGGGAGTAGTATAAATTTTTGAGCTATAAGTTTGAAAAAAAATTTATTCTTCAGCCATCGGTTAGACTATTTGCTATCGAGATTTTGATATCGCTGACTAATACAGTCATGTCGACAATTTCCGACTCTTTCAACATGGAGATTAGAGATTACATGAAATGATAAAAAATAAAAGTATAAAAAAAATTACAATAGAAAGCTATATATAAAGGATTGGCTAGAAAAAAAAGATAATCTACAGCCCATTTTTGATATTGAAAAAATCTATCCAGAGTTCAGTGTTTTTTTTTCTTCAGAAAAAAAAAATATTCTTCACTATCGATAAGCAATACTGTTTCCAGTAATAAGAGAGACAAGTTATGTATATGCCAAACTTTCCTCTGCTTATCGTTAAAAAAAGTCTTCCACTCGATTTCTCATAGTCGCCCTCTTGTCATAAGTTGGGGCAATAGTTGCTGTTATCTTTATGGCATAAGAAACCCTTAAACTTCCTGTCTCTCAACACCCCCTTAGAGACCAATGCAGATTATATCTCATAGATGATACTGAAAGCTCATGAATGATTTGTAAATCAACCCCAAAAAATAATATTATTTATTGGGCATTATGCCGAAGAATATTTATTTTTCATTACACTTATTTATAATAATAAATTGAAAGCTTTTTTTTGATGATAAAATATATAAAATACTAAATTATCTATAGCTTGGCCAAATGCCTAATTATATATTTATGCAATATAGAAAAGAAAACAAAAGCATTAGCCTATCTGGGTATACTTTGGATGAACTAAGTCTCTTTACTCCGGTGATTTTAATAGGGATACATGAAATGTGACATAGATCGAGGAGTGTCACTCTAGATGATACGCACAACACATCATGGATACCCCATGGTGGTTACAGGGAGTGCCGAATGCGAACCAAGACTTGGAAAAGATCGTTATTTATATCCCCCATGTGTCTCTTCTATTCAAGTTTGCCCTTTGTCAAAGTGTATTTTATACAATATAGATGCGTGATGCGACTGCATGTTTTATATGTGTGTGATCAAATAGATTATATGTATATAAAGTGTTCAATTTTCGCATTTCGGATCTGGGATCATGCCGAGCCTTTTACGTATACAAACTGGAATATTAATGATCTGGATACTATTCAACATGTGTGGATATGCGTTTGCCAGACGTATCGAGAATACATGACACAACATGTTCGTATTTGAGACTGGTAATAACGCGCTTGTATATATATAAACTAAATAACGGGTCAGACTGATACGTGACTCAAGTCAACCACCCAAGCTGCCTATATTGTTATTCAATTTTCATTTCAAATGACTGATATACATATAGACAATCATATTTGTCAAGAGATTTTATGTACTAAAATATAATCAAAGTAATTTTGATGCACGTATAAATATTGTAAACATGAATGTATAAAAATAGAAAGAAAAAGAAATCTCAGAGTATAGACATTAATCCTCAACATCAAATAAGAGAATTCATGTACTGAAGTAATTGAATTTTGCGAATCCAATCTCTAGTGGATGAGTGTGCACTACGAATGGATGAATAGGGAAAGGGCACGTCGGTTGGAATTAGCCCCGCGGTCAGACAGCTCAGGGAGCTAAACAAAAATACATGTACACCTATATATGTATTAACATTTACATATATAGGATCCGGGATCAGCAAACCGAGCAATGGCAGCAGTCACTGTTGAAAGTACTCAGTACGGTTATTGTACTCCGCGGCTGTTCTTCGGATCTATAATCTCGTTGCTTGATCTAGAATTGGCAGGGACATTGTCACGACACATAGTACATTATAATACCTGCCGAATAGAGGAACAGGCTGTTTTCTCTTCTTATATATATATACCAATGCTTCCATTGTACTGGTTTAAAATCCCCGGGAGCTACTACCACATCACGATGAAATTTCTACACCATCTTTTGTTGGGGATTGAGTCGATAAACCAAATTTTATTTGTATATAGATTTCTTTCCAGTTCGCTTGCTATCCAAACTTTTTTATACTACATAGATTTACCCAGCATATAAACGTTGACTGCAAGAAATTGTTATCTTTATCTTTTTCATTATTCCCTTTTTACCTATACACATATCTATCTTTTGATTTTTTCTTTCGTCCTATCTTTATATATATGTACAAACAAATCGTCATATACAAAAACTCGGTCAACATAAATATAGTCTCACGAAAAGAATTATTATCCGGCCACTCGACAGTGCTACCTAGCATGTTTCTTGATTACCATCAGTACAGCTGCGCCCACAATTTGTGTTTCCCGTCGTCCGTGCGTAAAAGAGTCGTCCGTCAACGTCGTAGCCATAACGATGCGGTGAGAATAAGCACTTGCGAACAGCACTGTGTACATAAGCAACGTGAGGCAATATATGTTCATGTATAAAGTACCATTTATCCTTAATGCTGATGTTGTTGCCCAAATAACACGTATACACAATTCTTAAAACTTATTTTTACTTGTTTTTCATTTTTCATCTCGGTTTTACATAATTATAATGATAAACACTCAACACGGTATGTTTAAATATGCGACAATATTCAATTCATTTAGTTTTAAATCTTTTGCAAAAAGCTAATTTAAAATTGATTAAAAAAAAAATTGAAAAACTTACTCAGTTGATGATCAAAGCACCTGATCGATGTATGCAGCTTGTTTCATTGAAATCCATATTATCTGCAACAGTAATTCAGAAAAAATATTGTATTAGTGCAAAATTATGACAGAGAAAAAATTAATTGATGCGTTAATCTGTTGATCATTAATTCATTTGACCCATTAATTTGTCAAATTGACGATGAATTTTCACCTAGGTCAGAGAAAAATAAATAAAAGAAAAAATAATTAAAGATATGTACATTGAAAATTGCATGAAAATATTAATATTCTTTTTATAAAAGCCGCATGTTCATGCTGGGCTCCTTTATTAGAATGTTAACGTATGCTTATGACAGCTTGTCAAAAAGTAGAAACCCCTTATTCCACCGCGAATGATTCTGTACATATTTTTATTATATTTATCTACATATATATACATATAGTGAGTCGCTTCGTGAGACATATTCTTGTTCCCGGCATCGTTGCCGAGTGAGGTGGATATAAATATGCAATAGTGCTTGTCACGCGCAGCGCTAAATAATTGAATGTATAATAAAGAGGGCGTCACACGATGTCATGCTGCTAGACAGGCAAAGCCCAGACATGCCAGAGCACAAACCATCAATGTAAAATTGAATAAGAAAGAAAATATAAGTAGACTTATATTATACATATATTAAGTGTAATAGTATTCTTGACTATATGATGACTTTACAGACAGATTTTGCTTGTCCCTGTCGACCCATTTTGTCTGTATTAATATTTATTTCTTTATTTTGTTTTGTTTTTTTTTTTTTCAGATAAAACTATATAACTTATATTAAATTTTTTGTGTCAGGCAAATATTTTTAATCTACTTTTATTTTTTTTAAATAAAAATTTTTCATATTAACGATAACTTATTTGTCTTTCTTTATGAAAACATATATTTGTCAGATGAAAGACGTGTCATAATTTTTTTAAAATATAGAAGCAATTTCAAATATTTCTAAATGATATCAAAAAAGTCAGTAAATAAAAAAAAAATAAATATAAAGGAAAAAACAAAATTAAAGAGCTCGCGCACGCCCCTGACAGCTAGGCAAACATTGCTCTGACATTTCAAATAGCTTTTATTTATTTAATATTGTTTATTTAGGCTGCCACAGGATCGGGTTACCTGAGTGAAACGCTGCACAAAGAAATAATATATGTTTTGGCGTAAAAGAGAAGAAATAAATAAAGAAAGAGAAGAAAAAAGTATAAATGACTCAAGTGTCAGCAAAGAGGGTAGCTATATATGAAAGCTACCGGTGTCGAACTGAGCACTGGACCCTATTGTCATACACCTAACATATTCAAGCATCACAATTACTAAGTGTATATATAAGGGCATCATCCATATCCATTGTGTACTCATCTTTTTCATCCTTCATGTCTCTATACATGTAGACACTGAAATCTCCCTTCTTACTCTACCTCTTGTCCAATTAAATTACCGTTATAAACTCTATGAAAAATTTCAATTCACACCTGTTTTTTTTTTTTCAATCCCCTCATGCATCATCATCATCACGACTATTATTTTTTTTTTCATGCTCCAACTAGCATGAACTATATATGATGATATTACACATTTATCATTTTAAAAACACTTGGAATATATAAAAAGAGAATATATTTATTCCATACACCATCCATCAGAAAAGATTGAGGGGAATAAAATAAGGTAATGTCGAATTGGCATTCAGCCATCTAAATCAACTTTGTTATACTTTGACTATCCGTCGGATGAATCTATCCTCGTCAAACAAGTATCATAAGAATATAAATTGCGTTGTGTACATCTGCTTAAATATAATAATATGTTAAATTGCCAGAACAAAATTATCCACATATATAACAAGTATGATCAAGCATTGAATTGTTCAAAAATTAATATAAATTATAAAAATTTAAACTGGTTTTTTTTTTTGTTTGAGAATCAAAAAATGAATTTATATTTATAAAAATGGGGTGGCATGTCGATTGTTACATTGTGGACATTTGAAATGACACGTAAATCAATTTTTATAAGCCAAATTTTCAAAAGCACTGATTAAACATTTATATTTATTTTATTAATTTAATGAAAAACATAAATTTTATTTTTATGTGTAGAATATTATGGAGCACCCATAAAAACAGAACGTCAAAATATATTATTACATGAAACGAGCAATGTGCAGCTATATTATGGAGGTTGAATGATGTTATGTGTGTGCAGTGGTATAGTGGGCTCATGATTGATGACAAGTCGTTGGATGTTATGAATATTATATCGATCAATCACGCTATTTACTGAATGAACGCATTGGCTACTCTATCATCCCTATACCCTCTTATAATATTTTTCGTGTCTATCCACACTTTTTATCCATTCAGGCAACGTCTCGACAACGAGGCGTCTCTTATGAAAACTTAGTATCTATTTTTCATCTTTTTATTTTTTGACTTCAGCACTTGCAGATAGAAAAAAATGACGAATGAGAGTACCCGCACATTGTCGACTTTTTAATTGTTTTGTTATTACAAAAAATATGTTTAAATGATAAAATTTATAAATACTAATTTGTTTGATTAACTAATGAAATAGAAAAATAATATTTTTGTTCTTTTTTTTTTCTGTTAATTAGGTATAACTTTTAAATGTAATCAATTAGTTTGTTCGATCAGATTATTACTGAGAGCTTCTGGGTGGCTGAATAAGAGAAAGGATGTGATCTTGTTTTTCTAAGAACACAACTCGTAACTGATGAATCTTTTTAGGTCGCACCTTTTGAATCATTAATTGAGACCCCCGTTGAGTATTAAGATGAATAGAAGAAAAAGTTGTCGCCGTTAAATATAAATTGATTCAAATTATTTTTTTTAAGTTCACCATCTATTATTTTATCAAATTAAAATTTATTCACCACTTGTTCAAATTAAAAAAAACATACTTTTTTTTTTCCTTTCCTCAATACACGTATTCAAGACCAAAAATAAATAAATAAATCATACATAGTCTTGTTAAAACGATAACAAGGTGATTATTTATAATTTTTTTTTTTTTTTTTTGTTAAAATGCCTCAAGTACTTTTTGGCTTCCAACCTTCACTTCTCTTTATACATTCAAGCAAGGTATACTTAATATTATTATAATTATTTGTTTTATCATATATGAAAAATAGAAAAGAATAAAGGCGGAGTGCTTTATGCCAACTTGCGTTAACGAGTTTCTGAGACGGAACTCAACTGCTTCACCATCAAAGTAAATCACTCAATTCTTCATCATCAAACGACACCCTTCAATTAAACATGAATATAATAATAAAGCTATTTACTTATACTTTTTTCTTGTATAAATATTTTTGAAATAACCATCTGATAAACAAAAATAATTATAATTTTAAATGAAATGTTAATATATACCTTTCAAAAAAAGAAAAAAAAAAAAAGAATTTAATAAAATAAACATTCAATTTATTTTATTTTTTGATAAAAGTATAAGCTTAGAAATTGGGCTATTCATAGTTAATGTTTAATTTACTTCCTGTCACATAATTACAGGTTAATATATATAGGTATATTTATATTTATTTTTTTTTTTCAAAGCGACAAAAGGTCGTTAGAAATCCGTTAGATACGGCTGTCAGATACAGGTCGTTTCCCGCATAGCTTATGTATATCACCCCCCTTACTTTTTCTCTCCTCTTTATCGTATCGTCCAACTTAGGGGTCCCACTCTTGAGTTGAGCTCTTTGTGCGTGATTTGAATGCAATCGGGGGGCTAATCTCTGATCAGTGTCGAGAGCGTAACGCGATCCGACACGACGTGACAGGATCCAGACTCGATAGCCATGGCAAATGTGAGCAGGCACAACTTGGAATCTGCATGACCACGCACAGAGATTTATAAAGCATAAATTTTAATACCTGTACATGTAACTACTATGTCACAAAATTCACACTGTTGTGCATCAAGACTTAATTATGAAAATATATAATATTGAAAATAACGTGCAAAAGATGTTAAAAAGTGATATTGTTATCAATACAGTAAGTCAAATTGAATGATTAATAATAAGCCAACTTAGAAATATATATTGTACAATATTGCAATGCATTAAATTGAAGTTTTTTAATGATTTTACTTACAATCGAATTGTTTCAGATTGTAATTGTATGGCTGTATGAGTGTCAAGAGTCTCACTCTACCCTTGCGTGCAACCAAGCATTTGTAATACAAACTTCCAATGTAGTATATAGTACCCACACGATCCCTGTCACAAGTGCTCACACGTCATTGTGACATTGTGAGCGCCCACAGTGGTGTGAGGAACCAGTTGTTGAGGGGCCCAACCAGCTGCTCGACTCGTAACCCACATACATCACCGCACGTCATTGTTTGCTTGTGCATTATTTGATGCAGGTATATATTTATATTATATATTCGCAAGTATAAGTTTATAGGCGGTTGCAAATAGACGTCGCGACGTGTCACTCATTATATTCTCAATATAAAACATGCATACATATATTTTATGACAAAAAAAAAACAAAATTAGTAGAGAAACTTTGCTGTCAATTTGCTGCAGGTTCAGAAAAATTAATTGGCAATGACAAGTAGAGCCCGATAATTTATATGTATACATGTACAAATTTGAAAAAAAAAAAAAAAACTGCTGTATATTGACAGCAAATAAAAGATTTAAATGGCTCTGCTATAGTCTGGCGAAAACTGTATGTATAAAACTTACTTTGATTCATTTAATTTATAAAATGAATAAAAAATAAATGGAAATCAACGATAAAGTTGATTGATGTGTCTTTTAAATTTTATGGTGTGTAAAAAATTGTACACTTTACATTTTCCAGCATCGTCATTATCATCATCATCACCGTCATCACAAAATGTTAAGAACAGAGACCAAAACATGTCTCGGATTTTTAAAAATTTTTTTTTATCCCTCTAGGCAATTTCAATATAAAACCGTGAATAACGCATGACAAGAGATCCGGGCGACGCACGTCATCGTCACGCAGCTCACATCCTCCATGATGTAAAGCTGAGATAAATTGCACGCGGTAAGTTTGAATAATGAGTAAACACACAGATAACGACACAATACGTTCTCTTGCATATATATATATATATATTTATCCGGTGTTGTGTTCACCAGAGACAAATGCAACAGCACCACATGCGGATATACAAGTCGCATATAATGGCTTTGAAGTTATGTCCGGCTTGTATAAAATTGTGAGCATATCTTTTACAGTCTGACATTGCATGTCCTCAAAATTTTCGTCAAATATATGTAAATGTATATAAATAATATGGAACAAAGTTTAGCCGACTCATTAACCAGTCCAGTACTATGTTCAATTTATCATTTTAGAATTTACCATACATGTATCAAGGTATATACTTACTTGCGAGTAGGTTGGGTTGTTGAGGCGCATCCATGCAAGCATGCCAGTCCTGTTGAATTTATCGTTCCAGTATCTGCTACATGCCACGAACATGCACATGTATATAAATATCGATGATGGATCCTATTAAAACAACCGTAAATAATTTGTTAGATGCAATTAAAAACTGAAGAATAATTTATTATATTTATATTTTTTTTTTTCTCATATTTTTATGATGTGTTGATTAAACAAAAAAAAAACGCATCAATAAAAATATTTTTCTAGCGTAATAATTTAGCATAAAAATGAAAAAGAATATTATCAAGTTGAATAAAGGTAAACCAGTTAAATAATTTTTTTTTACGATGATGATGCTTTTCATATGCAGCAAAATATTCATTGTTATAGAATTACCGTATCTGATGGTCCATTGTCGTTCAGGAGAATTTCTACTTGAGCAAACCCGTGGGACCAAAATATAATATATAAAAAATGAGTGTGAATTTTAAGCAGTCGCTTAGCAAACTCATATATGTACGTAAAATTTATAAAGGCAATACAATCACACAGCGCATAGAACAAAAAGTAAAAGAGTAAAAGTGGTTAGTCGTCTATTCGCGGGTTTATATGGAATTTTCAACACAATAGCTGAGAGACTGAGTCTTAATCCAAGCATAGAATCTTCTTTCTACTATATGTAAGGATTACGAGGGGTTAAAGTATACGCGACACTGCAGTATATATATGCCACTGTCAAGAATAGAAAGCCAGCCAATATACTTACACTGAAAATTCTCGAGTGTAAGTATAAAGCCCGCGAGCAAACCATTAGCAATGGCACGTCCACTCACTATACACAGTGTTTTAAAGCTTTAAAGACGTTATCAGTACTGGACTTTGTCGGAGAGTATCTTTTTTGTACAATATCTCAGACCATGATCCGGGTAAAGGTGGCAATGTGCCGGTAAGTGTAATGAGCCGATAGTTATCTTCATTGCAAAACGACATATATATATAGAATAAAAGAAGCAGTTGAATTGAGAGGAATATAGTATGGCTACTTGGCAAAAATAAGATAGCTTTGTGCTGCACAAATTTAAAAAAGCAACTCCAACTACTAGCGAATGCTTGGCACGTGCTGATCTTTTTCCGTTTTTTTTTTTCTTTCGATCACAGTATATCGATGTATTTTGTATAAAATGTCAATAATTTTATCAGTTTATATTGGAAGATGTGAAAATGTTTTTACGTCATTAGTATACAGTTGAAGTAGACATTAAATACAACATTTGATATACAAAATAAATCAGAAGGAATAAAAAAAAAATAAAAGAAATAAATTGAAAAACCAATTGAATCTATCTATTTGCTGTCACGAGAATGGTATACAAGTGGCGCACCCTGTTAATTTGATTTTCTTCCTCGCATTTCAGTTTCGAGGACGCAACGCGCACATCGTTTGAGAGTTTACGTGCCTGCAAAATAGACGGGGTGAAGGATAGGGCAATTTATCAATCCAACAGGCGCGCTAGAAAACGACTCTTGGCCGGGTGGGTAATTTAACAAGATTGATAGCAAGTCAACATGCCACAGTTCGCTAGCACTCTCAGCCCTCTGAATATCAGGGCGATCTCTTCTATCTTTATCTAGCTCATTTTGTTTTATGAAAAGTCGAGAGAATAATTGCGGTCAAATTGTAAATGAAAGGATGAGAAAAGGTAAACCTATATGAGCGACTGATGGATATTGGTAGCTCTCATCACGCAAAAGCATTTTAGAATTTCACTATCGAAATCATGCCATCCTAATTCCTAACTGATACATGTTTGCATGTAGCTAATGACTGTGATAGAATCGAAGCTTCTATTTACTGTGTTACACATAATTATTGTTCAAATTATTTGAACAATTTAACATGATGTTTTAGCAAATAGATATATGAACATTGAGTCTATTTTGCATTAGCAATTATATAATTATACATTATTTTTTCTTCAAATACAATTTTAAAAATTATACTTTTAAAATGTTTCATATTATTTTATTTATGACAAGACATATATTGTTCTTTGAAATATTAAAACAATATTATTGCTCCGATCGATAATTTTGAATGAGTTATAAAATAAAGTTTACAATTTGAATTTTGTAATAATAAAATTATGGACACACTGAATTACCAAGATTTCACTGACCACAATACTGTAATAATTTTCATGGGCAAGGCTTCAGGCTTTTTAGTACGTGGGTTGCAAGGAGGCGGCAATTTATCTCGTACCTTATCGGCCAAGTGTCTGACAGCTCCCTCAGGCGACGTGCATATAGCCGACGTCTTAAACAACTTGCTGAAATTAGTCGACGATATCTGCGAAAATTTATCGCTTGGTAGATTTTAATTTTTTCTTCTTTTTTTTAATTTTTTTATTTTCATACTACCACCCTTTCACCATTTTTTATTTTTAAAAATTTTTTTAACATGTTCTTTGAGAAGACTACACAAAAATAGTGGCGACGATGAGTTTTCACGTCTGACACAACAAGGTACCGCCTGTTGACGTTTAACCAAGCACCATATAATTTAAATAATTTCGTCGTTTAAAAGCAAAGCCGCGAGGCGACGCCGCGGATACGAACAGTAATGGCCGCTACTTAACGAATCTGATAAAGATCCTTATATTCTTTCACCGATTATCATATAGTATAACACCCTCTACATTTATATTTAAAAAACCTGCATAAATATCTCATACATATATATTCCAAGAAAACTAAAAAAAAAACATGAATTAAATTTATTTAATACTAATTTTTTTTATGATTTTATAATGGCTTTGGCAGTTGTGTAAACAAATATTAATAAACAATTTTAATCATCAAATTTAGTACAAAATCAGTAGTTCAAAGTGATGAATAAATAAGCACATACATACGTATTGAATTTATTTTTTTACGTGCAGTGAACGTTATCTAATTTCTGATAAGTTGAAAAATTTATGAGACAATAAATCATTTGTGGTTGCATTAACTCGTGTCTCACGGATTGTTTATGACATCATAATAAACCAATTCGAGTCATAAAAACGAGAATTACGTTACCATAAGAATTTTTATTACACATTTGTAGTTAACAAGTGTTTGATAATAATTGAGAAATACTTTATTTATAATTTTTGTTGAGCTAAATAATGCAAAACATGATTTTATAAAATATAAGATGAGAATAACACATCGAATAGAAATTTTCAGGATGAAATGTGTTATGTGTGGTTAAGATAAAATTTACGCTTGGTTAAGGAAGCCGATGATCCAACATTGAACCTATCATTATATTGAAAACGATTTCGGTGAAAAGAGAATGAATGAGTCTGTGCGGTTGCAGTAAAATACTGGTCATGGATATTTATTTCCCTGCGGCCTTATTCTTCCGCTTTAACGTCCGTTGTTACGCCACTGGGTCGTAATTTACCTGGAGCGTTTATGGCATTGTTGTGAAGCAGTGCTTGGCATCGTCTTATAAAACCAATTTCGCGGGTATTATGCAAGCTGTCAGTCGCATAGGTAAATTATGGCTAGCGTCGCCTCAAGCGGCATATACACAGCCACATGCATAATTCTTTATTCACATTCGCACAGTTTTTTCATTTTATTTATTTCATTTATTTCAGCTTATTTTTTAGTTTTTAATTTTCTTTTTTTTTTTTTAATTTTTAATATTATTTCTCAAATCGAGAAGTCACGCACACGCTACAATTTGACATTGTTATGCCTTGAGGCAGTATGGACAATGACCTTTTTATTGTATTATTTTTCATTTTTAATTTGTATATTTTTTTTTTTGAATGACCATATGATGTTTTATTGAAGAAAAAACTCTTTAAAAACGCATTTTAAAGTGGCTATATTTTAATAGTCATTAATGACTGAATAAATAAACCAATCAATTTAGACATTATTTATTAGCCTAACTTGAGGTTGTAAAAAAAAAACAAACGACCCGTTGTCACAGTTAAATATTACACAATTGAAAAACGTTAAAACGAGCATTTCGATATAAATATATTTACGTTCAATTACTTATCAGGCAATCAATAAACAGTATAATGTCAAATGACAATAAACGCTGTATGTATAGACCCATGTACATATACACCTGCGTATATAATGTACAAGTATATAGATATTCATTTTGGCAAGGCATTGTGTTTAACTTTATTGGAATCTACGACAGCTATATCCGGAATTTCTTTTCATACCGTTAAGACACTAGATTCTACTTTATTGACGGCGTAATGGTTATATAACCGTTAAACTTGGTCCTTCATACAACTTTTCCAATCTTATCCTAACATCTCGTCTTTGCTTCCTATATTCTTAGTCGATTTTATTCCCCCCGTCTTTTTTTTTTTTTCTTCCTTTTTTATTCATTCCACAATGGAAAGAGGATTTAGTTAAATTGAACCATTGGGTAAGAGATGTCGACAGGATTTGTCTGGCATGAGATGTACTCTGTATACGTTTGGTCATTTATATGATTTTGTAGAAAGGGTCGTCGTGTCGGATGTTGACTCGACATTGACCACTTTTTGATACGTGAGTCGAATCAAATATTGATGATTGTGACCCCTATAATACTCATATTATATGTATTTCTTTTTAAAAGCATTTTGTTCATCTCGACACATTTGTATTTTTACTTGAAAATTTTTTTGTATATTTATTTGTGATTATATTTAAATAAATGTCTTTTTTATGTCAAGCATACACAAAAATATTGAAATTTATTTTAAAAAATATTATTTGATCAAGCGTGATGATAAAAACATTCAACTTGTCATGCTAAAAAAGCTAAATTATGATTGTAATATATATATTAAGAGTCTGAGGAAATATAATACCTACATCTTTATCATAAATTGCCAAGAATAACTACAATAATTCAACTAAGTGGCTACGTCTTTACTAAAACTTAGCGAAACAAAGATTTAGCCAAAGGCAACTTGCCTTCTCATGACATGACTTTGTCTCATGAAGACATGAAACGTGTAATTTATCAAACACGTACACACGCATCAGACACGTTTTATACAGATCACATTATTTCACCAAGACAACGACTTGTATAAAGCGCTTTTATATATATATCAAGCTAAAAGTGAGCAATTGATGGAGAAAACGATGAAGCTTGGATATATATCGGTCGAACACATTGCACTGCAGTATATATGGAACGCAATATGTCCACTGAAAATGGCAATAACCATTAGATCCCAAGAAAACTACCCCATTTCAAATGACACGAACGGTCGAATATCAGAAAATTTATATCTAGGTACACCCATAATACATTGCCTTTGGCATTTCTATATTCTTTTTATATTTTTTATTTTTTTTCAATGATGTACATATACGTATTATCGTTACAAGTATTTTTTTTTTATTTTCGTGTTATTTTTTAATATAAACAATTTAAAATTATGCCCATAAATTAATTACTTTTTTTGATTAAAAATATTTATTTAATTTATTGTTAAAGCAATATATTTTATTTTTCAATATCCTTGGCTCTTATAATATATATAAATGTTAGAAACAAAAAAAAAAAAAATGCTATAGAGGTTAGTAAGTATAGTTGATGCCAAATCAGAGTTATCTAAAATTGTACACGACTGGTGGTCTGTAGAAATTGCTTTTCTCTTATAAGGTACTATTATCACGCACCATCTTGTACGAATAGCACCGTAAAATGCCAGAAGCCGGAAAGCTCTGATGTCCGGTATAGAGAAAAAATAATAAAAAAAGTATTGCTGTGGTCAGCCCGTGGCATTGAGACTACATATATATAAAGGTCGCGAAATGGCGACACAGAATTCTTATACTTGAAATTTTTTTACACACATACAAGCTTGAAATTGCACAATTGTAGCAAAATGATATTGTGACCACGTATATCTGTTCTTTTTCAGACACACCCCCTACTTGATGCTTCCGGCGGAAAAAGCACTTTGTCGCGTGTTGAAGAGGTTTCATCTAGTGTCTTGGAAACACAAGGAAAAGCGCCGATTGGTCAAACCTTTTTTAGCTTTATTTTTTCATTTATTTTATCAACCATTCCACTTTACCACTATATACAGGTCTTATCTCAACTGGCAATATTGCTATGGCTTATACTATTTCGTCTTCTACTCTAACCTTCTTCATTTTCTTGCAAGTCATTCTTTTACAACAGTATAACCCCAAGCGTAATGGGACAACTTTGCCAAATGATACCATTCGTTTAATTTCTTGAAGAAAGGGCGAATAAACCCAAAGAGTTGGCCAAATTTTTTGGCGAAAATATTAACGTCATATTTTTTTTTTTATCTTTCATTTTATTTCATTTTTTTTCTTCATCTTTTTATTGCCAAAAATGGCAATTGACTCTGTCTTTCGGCGCCCAACAAAATATCATAACAAAAGAAAGAAGCAAAAAAAAAAAAAAAAAATTGAGATCATTATACCAAGTTTACTTTTAGATAAGACTTAGAAAATTATATATGAGCCCATTGAGATTCTTATGAATTTTATAATACACCCATTTATTATATAAAAAAGTATAAAGAATGAACAACAGACACGCGACTCCAATCTATATATTATTCTGTATAGATGTTTATGAATTATAACGATGTAAAATATCTCTCGTAATATATAATATAGTTAAAAATAAAAAATTACAAGAACCAATCGTGCTAACTGCGGCAAAAGAGTCGGTAAATCTTAACGTCGAGTTGTCTGATAGTTATTCCCATTTAAGAAAGTTAACTTGGTATATTTTAACGAAATGGAAGTAACCTGCGGCGTGCATATTGAGACGTTGATTAGCATGTATAGAATTGATAGTGTAAATTTTTTTCATTGTAAAATATATGAGCCTATAACATCAGCATTGCCACCAACAGTGAATGTTACTTCATTGACGAGTGATGAAGGGCCGATTTCCCTGTGGTGAACAGCCAATGTGAGGCGTTATACGGTCCTGCATGATACATACTCAAGTAATTTTGTAATTTTTCTTATATTGCGCCTCCGCGTATAGATATCACATAAAAGGTAAAGGCATTCAAGCTGTTTTTTTACACACAGGCAAACACACTTTATCTGTATGCTCATGCACCACCTTGGAGGCATCATTAGCTCTGCATTGTATTGTACAACCACAGAGGTAGCACGCTCGCGATGCGGTTAAGGGGTTATACACTGTGTGACACCCGCTGCGCCACAAGATTCTCGATAGAGTTAATGATCCTGGGATCACGACGGGTAACAATAAGTCGCGTTATTTACAGTCTGCTTCAGGCAATTTTTTCTCATTTTTTTTTATATCTACCTGCTGCATATATTACATACAGACACACACACACACACAGAGTGTATATGCACTTTGTTAATTCGCTTTTTTTTTTTTAAATATATATTCTTGATGACCTCTTCTTGCTAAAGTGAATTCTCATATTAATATTTAAATTAATTATTTTTAAATGTCATGAATATAAATTAATGTAAATATAATATATAGTATATACAATTAATTTCAAGTGTCGAATATAATTGAGAAAATATTTCAGTCTTGAATGTAAATTAATTCAAAACGTCCACTCCTTGTCTTGGTTCGTTAAAGAGTTATTGCAAAATTGTGTGTACAGCACAGGGTGGGATTAGAATATATATATATATTTTTTTTCGATCTTGAAGGGTCTTGTTTAAAAAAAAGGCGTTAACGTGATTAACGCGTCTAGAAAGGAAAAAAAGAGAACACTATCAGATTGTGATGGTGAAGAAGCTTCTGTAGGCTGTATGCTACAGGGCTTTTCTACTTGAGCATTCTTCATGTAACGCCCACATTTCTTCGATTCTTTTAATAAAGGCTTGTCGTTTTATAAACCCCTAGTTTTATTAATGACCAGTATTTTATACTCCATTTTGAATACAGATTTGCAAAATCAAATAGCATATTGCGTTTATATATCTTAAAAAAAAAAAGAAACAGTAGGAACAACAACTCAGCAGCTGTCTTTTGAATCAACAAAAAAATAAATAAAAAATAAATAATCATATTAATAAACTTCTCAATATATCTTACTTATTCAAGGACAATCTTGATGGCTGGGATATCTCTGATGTATGTATAAATACATAAACACTCTTCGCCTGTTGCCTAAGAAATTAATACACCCGAGACAAGTCGGCCATAAATCTCGATTAATTATATCATCTAAACTTTGTCTCTCGTAAAAAACATATTCATCTTTGTAATAATTTTTTTTTTGTTTGTCAACACCCACCAAATGTCAGACGTGAACTCATTTTATGTTTTCAAATTTTATATATATAAGAGTGACAACGATTTAAACATAAATATAAATTTTTTATAGCCAATCATGTTGTGTCGTATTTAAATATATACTTTTTTTTTTTTTTGTACCTCATCATTTTGTATCATTTTTATGTCTTTTTTCTTCTTCATCAACAAGTAATAATTATACTGTCATCATTTTATAAAAAGACATTTGACCATGATAATAAATAATAATTAATAATAATTACGATGAATAGTTTTGAAATTATTTCATCAACTAAAATATATTTTCTTGTTTTTCTTAGTACTATTTGCACTTTGACTAATAAATTCAGTAACTTGTCAAATTGTAAGCATTAAGTTTAACCAGGCCTTATTTCGAAATTACACGATACAGAGAACTCTAGGGTAAAACTTTTTTTGGGCAAACGATGTTGTATATGAGAAAGCAAAAGAAATAAAAATAAGACAAATAAGCAAAGAAGAGTAAAAAGAAAAAATGTATGGTATACAGAGGGTATGAGTGAAAGAAAGGCGGCCAAGCAGATATTGAGCTGTATATTTCCATAAGCTGATATTTACGCGGCAATATACGCGGCCGTGTACGCTACTTTATGGCTCTCGTAAATATTGCAGGGCCCCCGGGAATTGGCTGGCAAGGCGGCCGCGAGCATCACAATTTTCCCTTCATTCTCTCCCTTCATTTTGTAACCTGGCAATACCCTGCAGGCATAATATATATACAATTCTCCATCTCACTTGTGTTTTTCGTATATACAGCTTCATATATATACGTATTCAGTGCTTTTACTATGGTCTAACCCCCTCGTCGGTCTCTAGAGACATAAATCCTCGCCAATTGTAAATAACACGCGACGTATGCTGATCTTCGTGTGCGAAACATCGTTGAATTACGTTCGTATTTCTGGTGGGTTATGTTCTATTTATACATGTTTGTAAATATCAATATATCACCATGTTCTGGATATCATGTACAATTCCTGAATGTACTCTATATCATCATGATATAAATATTTTTTAAATTCCCAAGGAAATTCTCCAAACCAAAAAGTTATTATTCCAAAAAAAATATATATTACACTGCATACACATTAATGAAGTAGTGTTGATATGCGGATGCTGTATTATTAAATGTCTGTATAAATATTTTTATTTATTTTGTTTATAAAGGCAAGAGCTGAAAAGGGTTTTGTATAGAATTTAAAACTCTTGCAAAGTATCGTGTTTCACAAAGCTTACAGGTAACACAAGACTGAAATTAATTTTGTACACGTTTTCTTCTCTGTATAGGTGATCCGTTTCTTATCGAGTGACAGAAAAGATTGAATCTCTATATAAAAATCCAATTCCGAAAAAAAAAAATATATATACATCGAAAGGAAAGACAAAATGTTAAAAAAAAAATTAAGAAAAAAAAACACAGTGACAAGCTGCGTTGTAATTTATTAAGCCGTACATAGAATCTTGCTCACACTCAATCCACCGTCAAATTAAACATATTGTCTGTCTTTTAAGAAGCCAACGATGACGCCTTGTTTACTATTAATTTTCTGTCAAATTTAATGTGATGACGAGAAAAGAAAATAAAAAAAATATATTGAAGAAAACATGAGTATATATATAGATATATTCTCAAGTTATATATGAGTTGAAATTTATTTTCTAGATATATATATGTTTATAAATTATGTTTAAAGTTGCTTCCCGGTGGGCATATATGCACACACTTGAGAAGAAAAACTCACGCAGCTGTTTGTAATAATTTTATCGGATATATATTCTTAAAACGTTGCAATAACTGTCAAGACACGAAGAGACTAAACTTTTAAAAGCCTGATATAGAGCACACCCACTGTTTTATATATATATATTATTTTGGAAGCCTTGTCTCTGTCACAAGCTCATGTACCGTGAATTCAAAAAAATAAAATGAGGCAATCAATTATGTGAAATGATTCGTTTGTGCAATGGGTCACAGACAGACAAAATCAGTAGCATCAAGCATTACCAATGAAGTTAATAATTTGACAGCGCCCCAAAACTGTCAACCATCACCGCAAATTAAAGTTATAATAATAGTCTACTGGCATATAAAATATCCATGATATCTATCAATAAAAAAATATCAAATAGCTGTCAATAAAAATTGACTTAATTTGCTATATTTAAGACAGTTCAAGTAGCTAGACATTTTGATTGTGATCACATGATCAGTCATGGAAATTTCATTCTCCATCAACCTTTAGCAAAGCATAATTGATTACAATGTTGAACTATAATTATATCGGAACTAACGATTGATGAAAATTGATAATTAACAATCTCCAAAGATTAATTTACAACATGTGTGCACTCAAATTATCTGATTGACCAGCTAGACATAATATTGTTACATAACTCTCTGCTTCTACTGTATGCAAATTATCAAAAGTTTTTGACGCTAGCTATAGCCCGATATTTGCAGTTTTCAAAATACCGTTGAAGATGAAAATATATAGAGTAAATTTATATACAGCTTGAGGGAATTATTATACGTATATGTTTGTATCATGCACACTTTGAATACCTCAACTATAACCATCATTTGCCACTGACATCCGGAGGCTATTTCCTTTTAAATTATTTGCCTTTGTGTTATTTACTCATCCTTTTGAATCTACATTCAGACATGTGGTTTTCATTTGTTAATTTACACAACATTAAAATCTTACCGAAGCTATATATATACAATTCAAAAACCTGACAGATAATTAAAGTATAAAAAATTTTGACAACCAAATATACAAGAAAAGAAAGTATTATTAAATTTACAATGTAATCAATCGTTTGGAATTTAAATTTCAGCTATATATATATATATATATTCATGATGAATAATGAAAAATTAATAAAAATAAAATAAACAATTTTTAATAGTGAAACAACGTTAACGACAACATAGCGGATGATGTACGATGTTGTTTGTTGGCAGTAGACGAAAATAGGCCTCACTCGGCACTTTGCTTAATCACTCAGCGTTAACGGTTCTCAACTATTCACTTTTAGCAACTAATCTTTATAAACCTACACTTATCCACAACAGTAAAATAATGCTTCTGGCATGCTTGGCATTACATTTAAACTATGTAGTACCATTAACCATGACGTTTGAAAACTATAACACACTCATCATCAAATTAATCTTGTACATACATTTGTGAGAGTATCACGTTAATGTCAAAATTTCAACAATTCTAATAAAGATTAAAATTGTTTTTCTATTTTATTTCTAAATCTATTTGAATTTTCTAACGAGCTTGTTTTACTTTGATTTATTATTATATTTCAAGCTAGATTTGATAATAACAAAATTTTGCTATATTTTATTGGGGTCTTTCAAATGCATTTGCAACAATTTAAAATTTTATTTTTTTCGCATTATTATTTATAAATTTATATATATAGACAATATTTTTAGGCCGAGGACAATCATAATTTTTCATTTGATGTATTTTTTTTATTATTATTTTATTTTATAGTTTTTTGTTTATTATGATTGGGCATTTTTTTTTTCCACTTGAAGAATTTTTGTAATAAATTTTAATAAAATAGACACAACTGTGAAATAAACTATCAATCAATGAAAATTGATTGAACGTTGGATTTTTAATGTAAATAACATTTTTATTTATTTTTTTCAGCTGAGTAAATGTACAAGCAATCCATTTTAAAACCATGATGTTGGCACTTTTGGATAGTTTGTATAATATGTTTGTGTGTGATATGGGTATGTCTCTCAATGGCATGCAGATTACTCACTGGTTGCTGTCACTAGAGACGCGCATCAATCTATCAAGTGCCGCCGAAATATGTCGTGGAGAAAAGACGAATATCTGTGTGGATAGCTGACCTGGCATAATGCCAAAACTATACTTGTGCATCAGTGTGATGTGTTGTGTCATGACTTTAGCCAAATGCTGATTCGCATTGCTCACGTAAATGACCCAACATGCCAATTTTGATCTGAGTCTGAGGAGTGTCGGACAAACACAAAGTACTCAATTTTATTATTATACTAATTTTATTTTTCAACTTTATTTCACTTTAAAATCAGGTCATAAAGTATTTTAAAAATATACTTTCATTTACGTGTGAAAGTCTTGACTCTTTTTTCTTTTTCCAGCTAAATTATTTATACAAAACAACTGCATTATCAATTGTATCATTATCAGTAAAATTATACACTTTTTATGATCAGTGTGTTTTTGTAAAATGACTTAAATGAATTCTTCAAAGCTATGTGGAAAGTATATACTTATAATTTCATTGAACGATCCCGGTGGTCCTGAAATCAATTCCAATATCAAGTTTCACTTTGTTTTTTTGATTGAATAACTCCAGCTGAATAAAGGCCATCAAATTCTTTGTCATTTTTCTTTTTTTTTTACAATCAAAGATCCAATTATTAACTTCATTGTATTAATCATATTTCCATATATAATTTTCTTCTGTTTTTTTTTTTTCCAGTATTGTTAACGTGTACAATCTATTATCAATTGAATATTAATATTTACCCATTCAATTCGTATCAATTTTATTTTATCACCAAAACCCAAACCTCCATACGGATCGTTATCAATTTATCTATGAAAATAAACGTTTATACGACCACAAAGTGCATTTGTCAACTAGTGAACGAGAATATATACATGAAAACCGAAATAAATTTCCAGACAGATGGGGAGATGAAAAAATATAAAAATTTATAGATTCACGAAAAAATTACTATCAGTGTATCAATACATTTTCCACTCATTGATATACATATTGTCCAAATGAACAGGTTAAATTTTCGAGTATAAATACTTGCTTTTGAATATTTTTTTTAAAACTTGATATATATGTATATTGCCTGATGAAATAACCGAGAATCTCGTTAATAAATAACTACATTATGCAAATAGCCAATTTGTCTGTAGTTCATTGGACCAACTATTCACGTAAAAATTTATTCCATGTACTGTAGATAATTTTAAATATACATATAATATAAAATGAAATTTCATATGTATAATATAACTGTCATTTATTTAAAATTTTGAATATACGATGTTAATATTTAATGTAATCAATTAATAATAAAGTAAATGTGGAGGATAAAAAAGAAAAAAATAAATCATTTGCTTCTCAATTAACTCGGGGTGAATTTATTAGTCACAATTGTGCACAGCTATTTTTTAAATATTATATTTAGATATATATATATATATTCAAGATTGTAGAGGAGTGTGTCAAGTAAACGATCTACTTTATGTCATGCGACAGTTGACGGCTCACTAACGTCGCTTGTCACCCCTCGTCAGTCATGAATTAAAGAGAAAAGGGGATGATGAAGGTGGTAGGTCAGAGTCGACGTCAACGTTTATCCTGGACTTTCGTGCTTAGCACGTATAAATACCACGGACGTGTCACCACCACCACGTCAAGTTAAAAATAAAAAAAAATCAATACTACAACATTGCAATGTATATTTGCACCCACAATTGACAAGCAAAAATAAATAAAATGTTATGAATAAAAAATTTAAAAAAAAAAATATATATAATTGGACTTTTTTATTTGAAATAACAATGACTCAATGTTTGTAGCATTATATCTTATTTTTACTATTATTATTTTTGTTATCAGATTTAGTGAAAATTTTGGTGGGGTCAGGGGTAAACGCGTGTATCAAACAGGATGTTGTCAGGAAGGAAGTCGTGAAAACCACAAGCAGGAAAACCAGTTGAAAAAGATGACTGTTAAGTTGAATAATGGATCAATTTATTTGGTGAATCTGTGTGGTAAATATAATAAAAAAAGGGGTTGGCATGAAAAAAAAATAAAAAAAAGTTTATATGTTTGATTGTTCTTGGAAATATGTGTTTGGAAATTCACATATATATATATATATAAAAATAAAAAAATTTGAGGAAAATGGCTAGTGGGATTTCACGAGATATATAACACAATTGTCAGATAAATTTGCTATGAGAAAATGCGGGCCATGTATTTTTACAGTGTTTTATATCTGGACTCTGTCATTCACGTGACTTTTGCCCTTTTCTTGTTGTCTCTGTTGGTTGGTTTTTTTTTTTTATTTATTTTTTGTTTAAATTTTATTTCTTTTCCTTCACACAAACGGTAGACACACTGACACCTCTTTTGCACAAGCGTGAAAGTAGAAAAGATTGTATTTATTTCTTCACCAGAACTCCAGAATGGATGGCGCCTTGGTGACCCCTTGGTGATCTTTGTCCCGAGCGAAGACACTTCTCTTTTTCTCACCCGGGCATAATTCCTTATCTCTTTTTTCCTTTTTTTTTTTTTTTTTTCTATCGTACTTTTTTATTTGCCTTGTGTATACTTTTTTTTATTTTTTTCTTTTTTATTCATCCCTGAGAAAAGTGGTCGTACATCTTGGTTACTTGACACCACCTTTTCCACTCCTCTTGACTACTTAGAAAAAAACAGTTTTATAATGTGACAGGCAACCTTATATATATCGTCTGTCTCTCTGTGTTGTAACAAAACCATTAATAAATTTTCTTCAACTGTTGAATATATATATTTTTTTATACAATATATTGACTGATTTCGAAGATTTTATTATTATATTTATTTAAAAGAAAAACAGGTCAAAGTTATATGTAAAATCACATTCGAACTTTCATAAAACTATATGTAATTTAATATTAAATCATTTTTTTTTCTGTGATTTTTATATGATATATTTTAATGTGTTATGTAGAGTAATATTTTTTGCACATTTAGGGGTTTTAATCTGAATAACAATTTAATGATGATGAAGCAAAAAATAATAAATAAATAAATACGAATGAAAGCTTGCGTGTCGCACGAGGGATTTACTTGACAGGTTCTTATAAAAAAAAAAAAAAATTTCAAACGAAAGAAATACGAAACATTCCAATTGTTTTGTAGATAATCGGATCAATATATAAAAGAATAAAAAAATAATATAAATAAGTAAAAGTCAAACATATGTTTTTTTTTATATTCTGAAAAAAGTTTAGTTGGGTAACTCGAGATGGTACTCTATAACTTCGACCCATGTTGAGCATCCAGAAAACGATTTGTAAGTCAGTAGCAAAGTAAGGATTTATGTTTGCCAAGGAACTACCCACGTCCCCTAATTCGGATTAACACCGTGCACACACGTTGTATATATCGGCACTATGGTATGCCATAAATCGTTTAACAAAAAAAAAATAAAATAAAATAAAACTCGGAAATAAAAAATAAAAGCACACATATAGCTTTATTTTTTATAATTTAGGAAAAAAAACTGTCGATACGAACTACGAAGGTTCCTAATATTTTCCCTTATTTTTTGAGATTCCAGTGATTTAATATAAGTATCTTGATAAAATGCATTTATTATTGTTTAATTAGTATGTGTAAAATGATTAATAGACAAAAAATTTATAACTACAAAGAAAAGTTGCAAATGAAAGGAGAAGGTGAAAAACCATCAAAAGAATCTATTCGAATTTCGAACGGTAAAACAATGACCCCGAGGGGGTATCCCTGGGTCGCCATAGGCCTAAGGTCTTCAACGAACGATGGACTCTGTATAATTTTTTTTCTATTTGCTTTTTTATTCATCCTATTTCTAGTTTTCTAATCTACTACTAGATGTCTAATGATTTTTGAAACTTTTCGCAGCCGAAATATCATCTCAAGTTAAATAGAAGTTGCTATTTTTCACTGAACAAACTAAGATCATACTTCACAGGATCATTTCTGTAGTGTATCTTCACATTCTCTCTACTTAACAGTTGAGTTGATGCAGCCATGA
>JAPYYR010000246.1:0-61347 GCA_030523065.1 Aphidius colemani | reverse complement strand
AAAAAAAAAAATTATATAAAAAAAAAAAAAAATAAAAAAAAAAAAAAAAAAAAAAAAAAAAAAAAAAAAAAAAAAAAAAAAAAAAACATCAAAATTCAATATAGATTACATTAAAATGCCGAATAAAACACTAGATTTTTATGATAATTTTGTTTTTTTTTTCGTCAAAATTTGCGTAGGTTTAATAATAAAAAAAAAAAATTTTTAAATAAAAATAAATTGTTATTTAAACAATTTGTATGTTAATTTATCATTAAAATAAAATGAATAAATATATTTCGTAAATGTTTTGCAATGAAATGGAAAAAATAAATAAATAAATATAAAATAGATTATAAATAATTTTTAAATTTAATTGAAATATATATTTTTATAATTAATCAAATAAATAATTTAGTGTTTAAATAGACAACCATATTATAAACATAAAAAAAAAAAAAACAAAAAAATCAAGTAGGTGGATTTAAAATAATATTGAAAGAAAATTCCAGACCTAAAAATACTGAAAAATAATTTTCTATATTATGAAAAAATGAAAAATTAAAAAAAAAAATGTTAATAAATAAATAAATAAATTTATTTTAAGATACTTGGTAAATTGTTGAATCATCATTTATAATTATAGCATTACCAAGAATAATTACAAATCGTTATGGTCACGGTTATCGTGGATTTATATTAAGCCACCTATATGTGTACGTAAATTCTCGTTAAAAAAATAAAATAAATGCAATTATTTATCCAAAAAAAAAATAAAAATATACAACAATAATAAATTTGTTTTGTCTGAATATGGCGTAACTTGTTATTAATATTATTTCCGCACAGTTAGTGTTCCTCGAGGCGTATCCTCCAGTGGCAAAACTGCACCCGGGGGTCTGGGCTCATAAATCACCTGGTTAAGCAGTCGAGAACCGCCACAAAAGCACTCGTTAAGCCTCCCAAAAATCAACAAAATACAAAAAAAAAAAACAAAATTTTTCCCCATATTTATATAAATATATTTTTTATATTCATAAAAGACACAATACTTTGCTCGCATGCTTCATTATACCCATAGACATATCTTAGTTATATTTTGAATGGAAGAAAAATCTGTCAGTTCTAATTTAATTCCAGAAGGATTCATCGATAAAAAAAAAAAAATAAATAAAATCAGTAAGCAAAGAACCACCTTGAACTGATTCTAAATAATATATAAAGAAAGTGAAATTTTTCTTCATTTTTATTGTATAAATTTTAATCAACTCATTTGCGATGTATAATTTATCTATTTTATTATCATCATAATCATCATAGTTGTCATGACTTATACCACAAGTCAAACAGTTGAAATATATTTATGAAATAATAAAATATCATTTACCTTTTTATCATCAGCATCATACTGGTGGTGTTGTGGGCGTTTATGACTTTTACAGGAGCAGCAAATGTTTAGCTTGCTTGATGCATCCAATGAACGTTCACCAACATGATTTGTATCTCAACCAATAACCATTCAAGACAAGCCTTTTAGCTCCTGCAATCGATTAATATATATTTTATATCAATTGATGTGTATATAAACTTAGATCTTAACATCACACAAACATTTTATATATAAAAGGAAAAAAAATATTTAAAAAAAAAGCTCAATTCAATGCATTATTATTTATTATTGTAAAAATTTCATTTTATCATTGCACAATAATTATTCAATATGCTAAGATGCAGGAGAGACATATATGTGTTTAGTAGATCTCATGCACCAATGATTGTCATGATTTTTTTTTTTTATTAATGGAATTCATCAACAATATGACATCAGTTTTATGCATGAATTTGTCGTTGATATGCTAATGTTATTTGTCATGTCTACTTATTGGCACTGATTTATTCTATTTATTAATTCGTTTTTTTATTATTGAAAATTATATTGTTAAATTGTTGACATTTATCCACGTAATGTCTATTGTTAAATTTTCTATTGTAGAATTTTTTTTATTCTATTATGTTGGTTTTTTTTTTTGTATAAATACTTTGATGATGGTTACGTGCTATTTTGTATTTTTTTATTGTCAAAAATTCTTTGATATTTCGTCTGGGCCACCAGGGTGGTGTATAAATTATCTAAATTATAGTAAAATTTATAGTACAAAAATCTAAACACAACGCACCTGGTTTTTAAATTTTCGTGACTAAATAAAAATGATGTTTATAATTTCTATTGAAGAAAAAAAATTATCTATACGTTCGATTTTATTTGGTAGATTAGCTCTTTGCTTGAATGAATTTTTAAATTTTAATTAAAATTACGAAAAAACTTGGTTTATATTTTAATTAATTATCATTTTGACTAGTTTTATTTTGTGTGATAAATATAATATATAGAATGCATGAAAAAATATTAATAATAATTGAAAAATTTAATTTCATAAAGTTAATCTGACAGGTAATTCATTTGAATTATTATCATGCAAACTGACAACGATATCTTTCCTTTTTTTTCTTAATTTTTTTTATGGTGTTCTACTTATAAGTTTATTGTTATTTTTATTTAAAACAAAAAAAAAATAAATATTTTTGTTTAAATATTTTTTTTTTTTTGTTTATTTCTCGTCATGCTTCTCCATCTACATTTTAATTCATAATAAAGTGACGTTTAAATGTCATGAATGATATATGTTATCAGATTATTAATCATTTGTTTGCTGACAAAAATAGAATGACAACGTGTACATTTAAAAGTCGTCAAACACGTTGTATTTCTCTTTTGTTACTTGAAAGTGCATGACCAAATGATCAAACGAATAATATTGTATGTTGCTTCTGTGTGTTTAACAGTCGTAAAATAATAACACGATAAAACAAGATAAAAATATATCATAAAATTTTACCTATAAATATATATATTTTTAAAAAAAATAAAATGAAATTCTATATGAAGTTTGCTTGATGATAAGATTAAATTATTTTAAATTATTTTAATTTGATTGAGAAGTTATAGACATTTATGCTTTTAAATAAGAAAATATATTTTTAAAATATCGTAAATGTCAAGATTACCAATTGGCAAAAGGAAAAATATAAATTAAAAATAAAAAAAAAAACAAAGTTTAAAGTCAACGTAAAACAGTTGGTACAAATTGATTGTCCTCATCGTGATTTTAACGACTTTGCGGTTGCCTCAGGGCCAACACCATCAATTTTACTTATACACATCTTTGTTTATACAATGCTTTTTCAAGTAGCTTCAAATAAAACCATTAATGATATAATAAACTACTTGAAATCAATTTAAAAAATATACATTTAATTTTTTTTTAAATTAAATTATTTTGTAAAATCTAAATTTGCATTATTTAAGGTTCAAAAAGTTTGGCTCTCAGTAATTAATAAACTCTCGATTATTTTATTATCAAAATTAACAATTGAAATAAAAAAATAATAACTCAATGGATTTATACTGCAGCTTACAGGGTAATTGAATTTAATTTTCACCTTGAGAATAATTATTAAATATACCTATCAATAAAGGTGTAATGTCATATGATGAAAGTAACCGCTTTGGTGACCCGATTGTAAAAAAAAAAACGAAACAACTTGTCAATAAATTTTATATATGACGATTTTACGACACTAACGAGTGATAAATACAGATTAAAATACCACCTACACATTGATGTAATACTTAACAATGAGTACACAATTTTATTATTGTGAAAACATTTCTATTCATGAAGACAAAAAATTCTTCCTAAAAGTAGTTTATTATTCATTTATAAATTATTAGCCTTGTTTTTTTATATCCCTGGTATAAATATAACATTATTTTTATTTTATTACAACTTTTTCTAGTTTTAATTTGAGCATTTATTGCGGCAAAGTTTATACAGGACTGTGTGAATACGCTAATGAGCCAAGTAAATGCATGGAAAATAGAGAGACAGGTATCCTGGCGCCAGAAATTTACACCACGAAAGTATCAATATGAGTCGGCTTAACTCGAGAGCCTTGAGTATTCAATTTCAGGATAAATATATTATATTTTTTTAAATTAATTTCATTTTAAAATGTTTAAACAAGATTCTCATGAGTCAGAGGACATTGCAGTTAAATTAATTAATTAATTTTAACAATATATAATTTAATTTGTTCTGTCATGTGGATATTGAGTACAAAATAAATACACAAGTTTTGGTAAATCCTTTCTCCGCAATTATTGACCATGATGGAATGCTGATAATTGAGTATGCAAATAATCAATTGAATGACCATTTAATGGCGCCAATAGTATTATATTTTTAAAATTATTATTTATTTATTTATTTTTAAATAATAATAATGTATTCATAGCGGGAAGTCAAAGATATTTATTTTCTTGGGATATATACCGATGCAGTTAAAAATTTTTATTGTTATTCATATATTTTTTTAGGTCATGCTATTCGAAATTATAATTTTAAACACCCAAAAACTAATAAATATTAAAAATAATGAATAAATAAATGAGTCACTAGTCACGTTCTTGGCAAGTTGACACCACCCTTTTATGCAATCTAACAATGGCCAAATAACCAAAACAAAAATTTTGCAAATATTTTATTTTTTAATACAGATTGGATTGGATTGAGTTTCAAAGAAATAATAACTTTTTAAAAAAATTAAAATTGTTAAAAATTCTCTTATGCTGGTAGGGTTTATTTTTTTTTTTTTTTTTTTGGTTTTTTTATTTTCATTTTAAATTCTTTTTATTTCACCCACTATATGGCTGTCAGTCAGATTTGCAAAGGGGCTTGTTCTTTTAAAATTATTATTTTTATTTAAACTCAACTTCCCTTTGAATTTTAACTCTGCAAAATATCAAGAGAAAATAAATAAGTAAAAAAATAATATATAATTCGCCGAGTGACAATGTTATGAAGGGGTTCATTTAAGTTTTTTGGTATCCTCAACGAATCAAAGAAGAAAAAAAATATACAGGATGTCTCAAATTTTCAAGGGGTGTAACGAATTACAACCTGATTATTTCGAGTAATACCAGAGTTCCTGGGTTGTCTTTTTTATCTTTACTAACATGGTGTTTCGAATTAATGTCTATTTATAATATTATCGTAAATCGTAATCACGAATTATTTTTTCCATCTTAAATAATTTTTAAATTTTTAAATAAAATCACAAAATATGATCACAATATTTTATTGGATTAGTTCAAATGAAAAAAAAAAAGTTAAAATATATTAGTTTTTTTTCTATGGATTGATTAATGCAGCAACTTTGTATGTATCTTGTCAAAAAAAATTACAGCTCATTAATATTTTGACAGTCCTATTTGTAAAACAAGCTAATTCAAGACGACAACATCATTACAAAAGCCTGTAAATATTTATCAAAGAAATAATAATAAATGTTGAAATAAAAAAAAAAAACAAAATATATACAACATGTATAAATCAAGATTAACAAATAGACAATATCTATTGAAATAAAAAAATCATTAATGTATTGTTTTTGCATAGATCAACATCTGTCTGAATCATCTAAAATTTTATTTGACATTACAGTACGTCTTATGATAAAATATGTTATGTCCTCTCACAAAAGATGTTAAAAATAATTTTATTGTGGGTAGTCTTTCAGAGGTATAACATTTCTTCTGTGTTCTATTCAATTTTATTTTTTATTTTTTATATTTTATATAACACTTAAGTTTGTTTTATCGTAAGTTTACGATGAGAGACTACATACACGCCCGCGCAAATTCGATCGCTGTTGTTGAAAACTATTGAATACAATTTTTTATGTATGAAAAAAAAATTAAAATATATATTTATATACTTGTACAAAGATATTTATGAAAATAAATAATTCAAACAAGTAGATAAAACTGTAAAGATAAAAAAAAAATGTATTTAATTGCTGTGAGAACGTGACTGACATGAAGGGCGCCAGTTTGATAAATAATACCTACACTGAAGAATATTCCACGACAAGTGGCTAAATATTATGTTTGCTTAGGTATGAGGGCAAGAATCCTTTGTTTCTTGTTATATCCAATGTTCGTTTACACGTTTTAGATACTTATTTTATTCAAACAAGCAAACAGACAGGTAGACGAGTCATTCGAAAAAAGATCCCACTTATAAAATACTACAATTTTATTATGACTATTTTCTTTTTATCCTCAGTTTGAAGAGTATCTTTTTAGCTTTTTTTTTTACTATATCATTTCTGACGATTGATATGTACAAATGCAGATGAAAATTTAAAATAAAAATAACATTAAAAAGGGTAAAAAATAACACTAAGAGAACTTGAGCTTTAAAAAAAAGCTCGACTAGTTAAGGAGAAATTATTATATCTACAATTGAGATTAAAATCATTTAAATTGCAGCGTTTTTTTTTTTTTGACAATAGAAAAGTTTAAAGAAAAAAGGAAATTAATATTTCATTGACATAATCAAGATTATATTTAATAAAGAATTTAATCTCTACTCATCAGTTTATAGTAGCAGTTGGCAGTTGGCATAATGATATTTATTTGAAAGAATAAATTTACCTATTAATTTCAACGACACAATAACTAAAAATATATTTTCTTTATTGAGAAAAAAAAAATATATTGCGACAAGTTTAATATTTTTATTAAAGCCTATAAAAATATAAGTTTTGAAAAAAAAAAGGGTTTAAAAAGTATAAAAAAAAGTCGACAGATTTTTACGCTTCAAGAAGATCATAAGACGTGCCCATTACTTACACGTAATAGGATTAAATGTGGAGAAGGCTTTGAGGAGTCTGAGAAACGTGTGATAATAAAAAAAACGCCTCCCTTTTTTATATACCGCTTTCACGCCTCATCATGGACCGTGAAATTTTTCAAATTACTAGTCCTTCGCACCTATCCTACATATATCCACATACAAACGAGCAAAAAACAAAATTTTCCATCAGCAATTTACTGATAAATATTAGATAAATTATCAAATTAATTATATCAAAAAATATTGAAATGAAAAACTGGGAAAATATACAGGAAATAAATACTTGCAGTCAATTAACTATCGTGTTGTTTCATTTTTATCAAAGGGCACATATGGAAAATTGAAAAATAAATAAACAAACAAACAGGGAATAATTTTATCAACTTTTGCTCGATTGTTTTGTCTGTGAAAACATGTAAATCGATCTGAGGAATCAACTTAACATGTATATTACTTTATGATATTGAATTGTGAACAATGCAAACGAGAAATGCAATTCAAAGCAAAATGATACGACTATTTACAACGCCTTCATAAATCCTTGATTATTATTTTTCTTGTTAATAAAACTTTGATATATTTAAATAATTATTTTAAAAAAAAAAAAATAAAAAAATATTATTTTGTAAAATAATTATATTCTGGGTTATAAAAATATAAATTTACATGTATATATTTTTATATTTTAAATTTGATTGATCACACATCGATATAATAAAAAAAAAAACTGGTTTTCAAGTGCTGCTGTTGGAGGACATTTGACTATTCATCACCCTTGGTGAACCGCAGGAAAGATAAATGACAAAATTAATGTTGCAGATACAATTTGTCGAGAGACACGTGGATTTGCTTGTTTTTTTTCTCCTTTTTTTCGATCATCATATATAATCATATTCATTCGTAATAATAATAATGAAATTTTTGTTTTAAATAATAATCAATCGTCGCGTTTGAGTATATAAATTTAATATTTTTATTTGTCCTATTTTTTTTTTTTTCAAATAAACAACTTGACTTTTGATTAAATTATATTTCAATCATCTCACTTGTTTATTTTTTTTTTTATATATTCATCTTATAAGATCTGAGTTTATACCTAATTAGCTATGCGCGTTTACACATCGAACTTGAAACGGGAATGTCGCCGTGGGAATATTCCGTTGATTATTTTCCTGATTATAAATTTTTTTTTTTTTTTTTTTTCTCAATTCTTAATCGTGATTTTTAAAAAACAATCTTTAGCGTATTGATTCAATTTTTCACCTGCTTATATATTTAATTCTCATTTTACAAAATTCCCTTTAGAAATTACTGTATTTTTTTTTTTAGAAATATCAAATTTTACGTTTCTTTTTTTTTTTTCTTTATAATATTTTTTCATTTGCGGTGTCGAGATTTATTACATTGACGCCCGATAAATATATTCAGTACATGTAACACACCCAACAAAATCATCAATAAAAAAATGTTTATATATTTTTATTTTGGTTATTTCAATATCAAAAGATCCAAATATTGTGACACGAGCGGAACACCTTTCAGTGTAAATTCTATAAAAAAAAAAAGGAATGATTCCCCGTGGAGTATGGGACCCAATAAAAAAATATAAATGAATTGATCATCATCCAGCATCTAACAAGTCTTCGATTTTTTTTTCCTCAATAATTTAAAATATTTCTTTGACTTTTTATTTTATTATTTCTTCACCTTGTCGGTTCTTTCATTCAACCGATTAAATATGAATGACCAGCACACTCATATACACACAGAAAAATATATATAAAAATATATTGTGACCAAGAAGACCACCGTGTCTCGACATGTGAACGTTGCGTGGGGCCAACCTGGTTTAACTAATTAAATTGCCTCGTTTTAATTTACTTTGCATTTGCAATACAAAAAGTCTCTACTGTCACTATCAAACAAAAAAAAAAAAAAATTAGTTAACTAATTAAAAATAAAATAAATAAATAAATAATTAAAGCAACACAACGTGTATAAAGTGAAACTAAACTCAAATATATTTATACGGATTAATTAATTTTCATGATTGATTAAAAATAAAATAAAAAAATAATGACGTTTTAAAAAAATATTTAAAAATTTGATGGAATATTTTTGTATATATTCATATATTATATAAAAAAAAAAGAAAAAAAAATTAGATATTAATTTGAATAATTAAAAAAAAATAAATATATATATAATTTCTTGATAAATTAATAAAAATAAAAAATAAAAATTGTGAGAGTTGTGTATATAATATAAATGCCAGGTAATTTGCAAGGGACCAGTCATGTCGAGAAGATGTCGCACAAATAACCCGCTGTGCTTTATTTCGAGGCCATCAACTTGTACATTTAAATCTCCTTCTTATTTATTTTTTACCTTAAACTTTATTATCGTCAATTTAACCAACAAGTGTTAAATTTAATAACAAAAAAAAGACAAAAAAAATACTTTTAAAATTATTATTTCGATCCGAAGAAATATTTAATTATAATATTATTAATTACAAGTTGATTATTTTATTTTTAATTCAATCTTATATGCTTGCATTTCATGATTTAATACAGATGTTTATATGGAAACATGTACATGCTAAAAATTTTAATGTTTCACGACACACAAATTGCATGATTAAGCTGTAAAGTATATTGCCAACAATCCCTTTTGCCATTTGACGAATCATTTTATTTATTAGCTATAGCCAATGTCTAAGACACCACGACTCAAAAAAAATTAATACAGTATTGAAATAATTTGAAAAAATTCAATAGCAAAAAACAAGAATGTCATAGCTGTGTATTTTTTATCACCCAATTAAATCAAATTCATTATTTTATAACATAAAATAAATAAATAATTAAAAAAAATAGCAAAAAAATTTACAGGATTATAAAAATTTATTTGATTGACATAAAACTTTCTTAATCAAGAAAATTTATAATAAAAAAATGACATAATGATTATGCATTTTATTATTAACTTTTAAAAATGCCAATTAATAATAATAATAATTTTAATCATTGAATATTTGTATGACTCGACAAATGTGTCATACTGTTAGAGATAAATTTAACAAAGATCGATGCACATACACCTGTCCACCAGCTTTAATTGAAAAATATTATTTAAAAAATATAAATAAAATAATAAAATTAACAAGAGCAAATAGAGACAGACAAGTGGACAGATACATGTAACATAGTTGCAGCTCTCGATAATAAATACCCAACATTTTTGTTGAGATATTTATCAGCTGATTTCGCGATAAAAAAATATAAAAATAAGGATAAATATAATTATCGTTTTGTATTTTTAAATATAAAATTAAGACATGCATTGAATGATGGCGACCATGCTTAGATAGTTTAGAAATATCTGTATAAAAAGTAGGCGTGATTACAAGTAGCAAGTGAGAGGCGTTTCACACGGACCAATCCAATATTTCAATGAAAACATAATCATGTTATTATTGAATGATTCAATTAATAATCCATTAAAAATAATAAACTTGTATGAATATTTTTTTGAAAGAATTAAAAAAAAATTAACAATGAAAAATCGAGTTTAATTGAGTGTTGAACATGTAACAGGTCAGTAACTCAATATAGAAAAGCACTACAGTCGCATGTAGATGAATCGAGTTGATGATAAGATTAAAATAAACTTGTACTATTATAAAATTAAAAAAATATATATATTATTTTTAAAAAATATCAGTTGAACTTGAAATATCATCGTGTATGTTGTCTAATGATCATTTGAAAGTAATTTTATTTTATTTTTTGTTTTTTACAGATAAAAAAAGTACAATCATGAAACGAATTCGAGAGCCAGGATCAAGGGAAGTGGATCCTTATACGTCCTATTAATTGGGATTTATTTAAAAATTAAATATATATATTATATTGTGATTAATTGTGTAATATATATGAGCGTGGTAACGCTGAATTGGGATCAACAATACGTGGGTCTCGATCCAGCCAGGTGAATAGGATCTACGGCCTCATTGCTGGCCTGGCCAGCTACTATGCGAATTGAAGCTCTTCGTGCCCTCATCGCGGTAAGTTTACACTCGTAATGTATAAAAAAAAAAACTAAGTGATAAATAAGAATAAGAAAAAAATAAATAAAAAAATAAAAAAAAAAAGCTCAACCGGAAGTCATCGGTTATGGACGCAACATCAGCAACGGCGGCAATAGTCAACGACGCATTCAGCACCATCACCACATCGTCAACCGGGTCCTATATCATGTACAATCTTTCCACGTCGACATACCATCGTTATCTATATAATATTACGTGACGAAGTGGTGTGTAACTGATGAAATATACATGTAAAATATTTTAAAAATTTATTTATATATTAAAAGTACAAGTAACATTAAAAAAAGAAGAAGAAAGAGGGGCTCGACTGGAGATATTGATAAATGATAATTATTATGTATAAAAACGAAGCATGATTTTCCAATACAAGGTTACTCTGATCATCATTTTGAGTAGGGGAAATTTAATTTAATAATAGCAACCTCCCAGCATCGTCAACCTCAGTTACCTCCTTTATCTCCTCCTTTTTTTTTTTTTATCTCTTATTAACTTTTATCTCTTTTATTTATTTATTTTTTACTTTTTTTCATCACTCTCTTGTCTATTATAATTCATCTCAACGAGTTTTTTTTTATTTTTTCGGTTTTTTCTTTACATTCACCGTCTGATTTACTTAGTATGCTAATCACTTTCTTTCTACACGTATTTTCTCTCTCAAGAATTTTTGCTCAAATTTATATTTACTTTAATAATTTAATTATTTTATTTTATTTTTTCAAATTATTGTTGATTTAGAGTATACTGGTTATTTATTTATTCGTTCTAATTTTATTATTTTTCAATAATGCGATCGTTAAATTGTGATTGGTATAGATATAACGGTTAAAGTCATGTTTATTATTTTATTATATTATTTTTTCTTTGATCATTAGACTTAGATATTTGGATCATTTTGTGTCGGTTAATTTTTTTGCTTTTTTTTCGCTTGTTAAATTAATAAATTATACATTTATTTTTAACACATATTATCAATAGAATAATATTTATTTGTTTTACAACAAAAGGGTGGAGCCGAGTGATTTTTTTTAAAATAATGATTTAACGATTATATCGGTATGTTTTATTTGTGGGTGGATTTTTGAGTTTGCTTAAGGCGAGAATTTACTTTTTGATAACCAAAAAGAATGAAAAAAAAAATATTATATACTTATTTTATTAAATAAAATAATAAATAATTAAAAAAGATTTTATAAAATTCAAATTATTCTAATTTACTTGTATAAATTCATTCGTCAGTCAGTAAACCAATCAGGCAAAAAAAAAAAAAGGAAAAGAAATAGTTTCTTTTAATTTATATTAATGTACGATACAAAATCGATGAGTTGACATTAAATATTTGCAATAAATAAACAAGTGAATTGACTTAACATGTTCGTCAAGTCATTAGCATAGTCTTTTGTATCAAATACTTTGTATTTAATGCGGCAACAGTTGAATTGGTTATTTCAAAACGACAAGATATTCAATGTGCCAATAATCCAATACTCAAGATAAAATATATAAATTATTTTTTTAAATTCGATAAAAGTCAATTTAATGTTACCATAAGAACCTAATTTATATGTCTTGAAGAGCCATGGCGATTCAGTTGAATACTATACCGAGTGGTCAAGATGATGATGATGGAGAAGATGATGATTATGATGATGATGATTATGCTGAAGTAAAGAGTATTTACTATTTAGACAAGTGAATGCTTGACACGTCTTGTGATTGACATGTATAAACATTTACTTAGTCACCTTGGTGAGGTTTTTCATGTTTGTGGTGGCATACCAACATCAAACATAATCATAATCTTAATTTTCCTCATCTTTGCCATCTTCAAATAATTTACAGTTATTTATATTTAATAACAAGACAAATTTTTTCGTCATTTATTAAACTTAATTTTTATCTTTCATTTTAATTTATTTTTTTACTTCTTGTTGTTGTCAGAAAATTACACAAATTACACGAGCTTGCTTGTTAATTAACTTTACTATACGTATAAATTGAGTTATTACTTGAAATATTTACACACAAATAAAAGCACGTGCTTATCTTTCATCACAATTTTAACGACAATAAATAATCATTAAATTCTAACTAGATTAACCAAGATGATGACATCTTACATCTGTATCATTTATTTGGATTTTTAAAATAAATTTTAAACAACAGTTTACTGGATACAAGTTGTTTTTTTTTTTTTCAAATATATAATATACAAGCATAAAACGGTATAATCCTGATCTGGAATATACCAAGTTAACATGTGTGCTAGATGATATAAATATGAGGATAAATTCTCAGGCAGATTTTTAATTAGATAACATGATGAGAATCATTTTTATTTATTTTACAATAATTTATTTTTTGATTTTTTTATCTTTCTCTGAGTTATCTATTTGACATCAAATATATTTAATATTTTTTATCATCATTTAATATATTTTTACATTTCCTTATTGCCTGATCATTTAATCGACAAACGGGTATATGTATTTTTATATTTTTTTTGATATCATGAGTTGCATGATACTTATGATATTTTTGAAATGAAGCCGGTAAAGTTTTACTTGTCTGGCGTCATTAATAGTTTTCTTTTTTTTTTTACAAATTTCATTTGATTTCTCACAGTCACTTTGACTCTTGTGTGTGTGTGTGTGTGTGACACTTGTTGAGTATTAAAAATCTCGACTGAATTGCTTGTCTTTCCTTTCTTTTAAATGATAAAATCGAGTTATTAACTTGGACAAGATGACAGACGACACTTGCCTCAATCACATACAGGGTCAATAGTCTATATATGTATACTTATCATGTGGCAAATTTACAAGAGGTATGTCCAGGTGATGAAATTATTATTTATTTATTTTTCTCGTATATCGTATTGTGTTAATGGCTTGTATTATGTTGATCCTACTGGTTTTGCTACCAGGCGTTAAATGGACCAATATATACCTGTCTTTTTTGACCAACGATCCGTCGTTAAATTGATGAGACATACATGTTACTAAACAAGACAAGAGACAACAATCTTTGATATTTTTATTATTTTTAATTCCACATGTTTAATAAAACCACACAATTTTTCCATAAATAATTTGTTCTTACTTTTTTTTAAGTATTCATTTAATAATTTAACTTTTTTTATTTTTTTATAATCCGGAATTCATTAAAGCAAGAGAACGAGTAAAAAATATGTATGTAAAATAAAAAAAAAAAACGTTTGATCATGACCGACGTTGAATGAGAATATAAGATGAATAGATAACACATAACATCAAGAATGCCTCAATGTGTGGGGCCTTCTCAATTGTACTCTCTTGTGTCTCTTATCTTGTATAATTTTTTGTCATATGAATCATCAAACTCTTTTTCTTCGTATATTTATTTTTTCTATATATATTTTATGTGATTATTTCACATCAGTCAACTGGTACAACTTGAATTACCTTTATAATAAAAATTATAAAAATGAAATGATACTCATAAGTTGAATTAATGTTGTATCCAAGACGTGTTTATATTTATACCAAAGCATAAATCAATATTTAAACTGTTAAAATTGTTGTGTGAGAGAGTATTTCATGGAAATAATGACAAATGTTGGTGATCATATCGCTTGGTACTCCGAGCTCTCAAATACTTGCACCATGACTAATATCTTAGTAGTTTATTACTCGTCTGATCTTTGCGAAGGGGTTATTATAAAAGTCGACACCTTACTTTCATATTTTACAATCAATTTTTTTAATTTTAATGTATATATTTGTGGTTTTTTTTCAGGTGGTTTGGCTGACCGCACTACTGTGGCCAAGGTTTGCAGCAGTTGCCGATAACTTTACCCAGCCGATACCTTCAAGAATGATCAGAGAAGATCCATCAAATGAATACAATAATTGGTAAACTATTTTTTTTTTTTTTAATTTATATTATTTATTGTATTTGAGATAATTAATCCGTATTATTTTAATAGGATACTGCCACAAACTGGTAGACCAAGGTATCGTGAAATCCAAGATTTATTGAGAAATGAGGCAGGTGAAAAGGGTAATCCAGTTGAGTGTTGTCCAACAGTTGAATATCATATTTCACCAGATGGTGGATCAAGACGTAACAATATGTATGTTGAACTTTATCGTGACAATACAACTAATCAAAGTTTTCTTGAAGTATCATGTCATCCAGACTATGTTGATAAACCATGTAGATTTATTGATTATAAATTAGCACCACAATCAAAATGTGTTCAACAATATTCATTTTCTTATGCTCTTATTAAAGATCCGGTTCGTATTTATTTTAAATAATTTAATCAAGTTTTTTTTTTTTTTTCTTTGATTAACGATTATTTATGTTACTTTTATTATTATTTGTTTAGAAATTAGAAGGGGTAGAGGCAGTAGAGACAGTAAAAGAGGATCAACATAAGCATCGTCATAAAGGTCATCATACCGAAAAGGTTGAACCACGAACACCATGGATACTTGATCATATTAGAGTGAGAAGTGGATGTGCGTGTCAATTAACACCAAAACCCAAAAAAAAACCTGCATATGGTACTAAAGTTAAAAAAGACAAAAGTACAACACGAAGGCAATATGATCAATAGTTTGATGATAAATCCAAAGACTATTAAATTCTATTTAAAATAGACATCTATAATTTGTGCGTGTGTTTTTTTTTTTTTTTCTTGTTACCAACGAATGTACTTGTTAATCAGACAAACTCAGGACTTGTCCGAATTGTGAGAAATTTTAAGTGCGATTTTATTAACAATGTTATACCAATTATTATTATTAATTTTTTTGTTTTTTTTTTTTTAAATAAGTTTATCAGTCGAAATCATGCTAATCATACAAAAAGAACAAAATAAAGAAAAAAAAATTATTAAAAAAATGAAAATTGATGTAATCAATCATTTTTTGTGTCAAAATATTTTTAAGAAGATTTTTTTTTTCTTTCAAATAATATTCATTTTATACGCGGCCAGTTCTTAAAAATATTTTTTTTGTATATGACATAACAAGTGCTTTATATTTTCATAGTATTAATTGATTTATTATGTTATTTTTTTTCAATATAAAATCACAATATTTAGTGAAGAGATTGTATATGGATCTGATTAAAAAGTTAGCGTGTGTCTGTTGAAATGAATGTTTGTATTAAAAAGAAATGAAAAAAAAAAAAACTAGTGAAAAATCATGACAATTATTATTTTATCATAATTATTTTTCGTATTATTAATACCGTCCTTTCTCGTCTTATATGTGTAAGGGCAACTCATTTATTATGATAAATAAATATCACTATTAAAATTGTCTCTAATATCTATAAATTAGAATATAAATAATAAAACTATTAACGTATTTAGTTGCCGTAGAGTAATTTATCGCAATGAATTATTGATGACTTTATAAATAATATTTACTAATAGATTGCCATGTAATTTTTGTATATAAAAAATATTTTATAATTATAAAATGCAGAAGAAAAAACGAAAACAAAAAAAAATTAAATATTATAATTATATTTCGCAGCATGTAATAATTTATTTCATCACTTGATATTCTAAATGATACACATTTAACGTATTTAGTGATGCTGAATCTTATAATGATAGTTCAATTGAAAAAAAAAAACGAACAAATAACTATTTAAAAACAATATTATACCACCCAATTTGAAATTATAAAAAAAAAAAATGTTCAACACTTAAAAATTGCCATGTCAAAAAAAAGTACTTGCTTGATCAACCGTCAATGATTAACTTAATAATAATAAAAATTTATTTAACTTGACTATATCTGGCACACAAAATAATAAACACAATTGTTTTTTTAAAACTCACCCCACTTGTTGTTCTTATCACCACACTTTTTCCCCACTGTTATCACTTTAATAAATGCTGGAATTGATTTTTTTTTCAATTCAAGTGTAAAAAATTAATTCAGGAATTTGTCCATCCTCAACAGAAGTACCATTATTATCACCAGCTGCATAGCTAAATTGAAATTTAACTTTGCTATCACTGTTGGTTGGACCCCAATCAATAGTAACACATCGTTTTCCTTTGGTACCATAATACGAATCTGGGCCCTTGAATGTTGCTGATGCTGTGTAAATTGTATTTGCAATCACTTCAACTGGTTCTTTAAACATCAAACGATACGTATAATTTGAACCATCACAACTAAAACTTGTTAGATGTGATGCAATTATTTTTGATGATGCTGTATGTGTCAAGTCAATTGTAACTTCATATTCAGCTGGATAATTAACACTTCCATAAACTCCATAACCAACAATAAAAATTCTTTTATCAACACTGAATCTGTAATTAATAATGATGATGATGATAATAAAAAAAAAAAAACATAATTGATTGATTGATTGTTTGTTTGTTTGTAAATTATTTATTTATTTTATACCTTATTTTATCACTTGTGCCACTATATCCCCATCTATGATCAGTCTGTTTAAATCTACATACAGTCAATTCTTTTCCCATCATACGACATCTTGGCATTGCTTCAAATCCAACTTGTGGTTTTGGATTAACAGTAAAATATAAAAATAATGAGACAACTTCTCTGTCAGTCAAAAGACCACATTGTGCTGGACCCATTGCAAATTCTTCAACAGACATTAATGGGAATCTAACAAGTGACAATGCACGTCCTAAAACTGAGCGTTGATTTTCTGGTGTTACTGGTAATTGTTGTTTTCTACATTCACTTTCAGACCATCTAAAAGATAAATATAATATTTATAATAAAAAATAATTTATAATTAATTATCCATTATACCTTAAAACAGCTTGAAATATTTTTGATTCTCTAACACGAAGTGTATCTCTTTCTAAAACTACCATCAATGTATCAATATCAATATCAGTAAAACCATCAGCATTCAATGCATCTGTTGTAAATATATCAATAGTATCAAGACATACAGATGCAAGTTGGGGCTCATCAAATAATCTTGCTTGTGTTAATAATAAAAATGCATTATCACATGTTAAATTTGCTCTTAAAAAATCAACACAATGTTTTTCTAATGGTGATACTGCATATTTTTTAGCAGTATAAAGTGTTGTCATAACTGTTTCTGGATCAATTTGTATTTCATCAGTATATAAAAATAATAATACAGCTAAAAATGCTGATGTTTCAACATCTGGTACTTCAATTTCAGCAGATGATGTTGCCAATGTACCATTAAACATTGCATCAAATACAGCACTACCAGCTGATAATACTAATTTATGAGCTGGTATTGTTTGTTGTTGATCAACACGTCCAACTAAAAATCTAACATCTGATAATGTTTCATTATTAAATAAAAATGAAAATCTTTCTTTAACTGTTGTTTTTGTTCCTTGCCAATTATGAAGTTGTGCTGGACGTTGATTATTATCATTTTGTAGATTATTAATTTGTGGACGTGCTTCAAGATGAAGTGTATTTACTGAGTTACTTGGTGGTTGATCAGCATTTATTAATGGTATTTCATTATTACGACTTGGTATATTCATTGCTGATGATGATGACGGTTCATCATCAATTCTAAATGTCAATCCACGTCTTGCTCTTGGAAATGTCAATGAATTACCCATTGATTGCATATTTTGTGGTGACATTAAAGCCTCTTCAGCCCCTTCATCATTTTCATCATCGTCATCATCAACATCATCATCAAGTGGATTATCAACACTTGCCAATCTCATTTCTTGTATATTACCATTAATATTTGCAACTTCATCTGATGATGTTGCCATTTCTTTATAATTTTTTCGTCTTAGTAATAAACAAATAACACTTTCAATGTATTTCTTCACTTTTAAACTTTGACACTCGCATTTATGTCTTCATGTCACTGTCATCAGTTGTCATCACAATTCACATTTCACAATTCACATCGCGACACATCGGGATACATATTTGTTGTTGTGTTGTTGTTATTACTACTATTATTATAACCGAAAAACAACGCACTCTGTCAATAATAAAGTAGTTTCCTATTTTTTATTGACAGATTCTAATAATAACAACAACAACAACTATAACCAAAAAATAAGAAAATACGTTGCATAGCGTTAAAGTGGAACAAAACATAAAAAATAGTTTTAAAAAAATCAACAATTAAAAATACTGTTGCTAATTAATTTATTTAAAAAATGGGCGACTTAATGGATTTGGATTTATATGATCTGATTGGTGCAGCACCAACAGCATCACTCGACGAGGTAATTTTTTAAAGCTTATTTAACAATAAGCCTATAACTGTTGATAATTAATTTATAAAAATTTGTAATTTTTTTTTCAAGATTAAATCAGCATATCGTAAAAAAGCACTCTCTTGTCATCCTGACAAAAACCCAGATAACCCACAGGCAAATGAAATATTTATTCAATTGTCAGAAGCACTTAAAGTACTAACAGATGAAAAAGCAAAGGTAAGCAAAAAATAACAATTGAATTATTTTGGTTTTAAATTATATATTTATAATTATCTATATTATTTTTAGGATGCATATGATAAAGTCTTGAAAGCTAAACATCAAGCTAAAATAAGAACATCTGAACTTGATGAAAAACGTAAAAAGTTTAAACAAGATTTAGATGCTCGAGAAGAGGAGTATAATAGATCAAAAAGTAGAGGTAAAAGTGATGAACAAAAATTAAAAGAAGAAATTGATAGATTACAAAAAGAAGGCTCAAGACTAGTTGAAGAAGAAAAAGAAACTATTCGACGTCAAATATATGAACAAATTAATAAAAAAAATGCTAAACAAACAACAACTGGTGAATGTAAAATTAAAATAAAGTGGAAACCATCAAAAGATGATCCTGAAAATGGTGGATATACGTACAATAAATTGTTTGAAATTTTAACAAAGGTAAACAATATATATATTTTTTTTCTTTTTAATTTATAATTTTAATATGAGATACTAATTTTTATCAATTTCAGTATGGAGATATTGAAGCTCTTGTTATATCACCAAATAAATTTCGAGCTTTAGTCGAATTCAAGGAAAGTTCAGCTGCTGTGAGTATTTATTTTTATTATTAAAAAAATGATTAAACTAATAAAACAATATTTAATGAATTTTATAACATTAGGATCTTGCAGCTCAATGTGAAATTGGTCTTGCTGTCAATCCCTTGAAACTAGAGAGACTTTGCAAGAAAAAAGAATCATCAAAACCATCAACACCAGCAACATTACATGCTGATTATGAAAATACTGTACTTCAAAATATGAAAAGAGCTGAAGAAAGAAGAAAACTTATAGAACAAATGAAGGCTGAAGATGAAAAAGATAATATATAATAATTAAATAAATTAATAGTTAAATAAGTTACATAGTTTAATCTGTTGTTGTGTTATTTATTTTTCTACTGAATTTTCAATAAAAAAAATATATAAGTATCATTTAAAAAAACACCTTGACGACAATATAAATGCAAAAAAGTTGAACAAGTCAATTTATTAATTTAAATAAATTATTTTGTTTTCTTTTGTTTTTTCTTTTCCTCTTCGTCAATTGGTGCTGGTTTGACAAATGGTATTTCATCTTGATATCTTGCTGGCATGTAGGATGATATAACCTTTGGAACCTTGATGCCAGTTTCAGTTTGATTGACCTCCAAAATTGCACAAATAACACGAGTAGCTGCACACATTGTTGCATTCAACATGTGTACATAATTAACAGCTGCATTCATTTTTTTAGTCTGTCCATATCTGTTGAAATAATTAAAATAATATTGAAACAGACTGAAGATAAGACAACAAGACAATGTCAAAATAAATAATAAAAATAATAACTTACCTGACTAAAAGACGTCTTGCTTGATAATCTAAACAATTACTACATGACACTAATTCACGAAAAGCATTAGAACCAGGAAACCAAGCTTCAAGATCTAATTTTTTAGCAGCAGCATGATTCAATGCACCAGAAACAATGTTAACAATACGATATGGTATACCAAGATCTTGATAAAATTCTTCAGCATTGGCAATCATTTCATCAAACATTTCCCATGATTTATTATCATGTGGTGATGTCAAACAAAATTGTTCAACTTTTTCAAATTGATGAACTCGAAATATACCTCTGGTATCTCTGCCATGAGATCCAACTTCTTGACGAAAACATGTTGATGTACCAGCATATTTAATTGGCAATGATGCTTCAGGGATCCATTCATTTCTATGATATGCAGCAATTGGCTGTTCAGATGTTGCTATTAAATATTTTTCTTCAAGTTCTTTTTCTTCACCTTTTTCACTACCTTTACCAATGACCTTGTAAAGTTCTTCATCAAATTGTGCTAATTGTGCAACTTCTTGCATAGCATCTTTTCTCATGAAAAATGGTGTATATAATGGTTTAAAACCTTTAGCATCAAGTTTTTCTAATGCATAACGTACCAATGCCATTTCCAAAAAAACAGCTGGTCCAGTTAAAAAATAACCACGACCACCAGATACAGCTGCACCACGTTCACCATCCATACCATCAATCATGTGAATTAAATCAACATGAGAATATTTTTTTTTCTGTGTACAATCACCAAATGTTCTTTCAACTTTATTTTCATCTTCATCATTACTAACTGGTACTGTATCATTCAAATGATTACCAACTTCACGTAATGCTGAATTTCTTTCAGATTCAGTATTTAATAAATCCTGGGCATTTTTAGCAATTCCATCATCAATTATACTACGTATTTTTTTTATTTGATTAACACTTATTGACTTGAGATTTTCTTGTGTTATATTATCCATGTCATTTGTTATTTCAAATGGTAACTTTTCATCTTCAGCACCAAGTGGTTCTTTTTTTTTCATTTTTTCGCCAATTATTTTGCTGCATAAGTTTTTTAATTTATTTAAATTATCAGCTTGATGACGAATTTGTCGCCATTGCTTGTCCTTTTCAATGACAGCTTCAACAAGACCAACATCCTTAAAACGTTTACGTTGATTTTCTTTTATTTTTTCAGGATCATTACCCTTGTCGTTGCGAAACAAATCAATATCCAACACCATTTTTACTGTTTAATTCACAATGCACTATTAAAAGTTCAACAACAATTTGACAATTCCACGTGGATGTTTGTTTAAAAGACGGTGTGTGCAGTGCTTCCGAACACTCCAAAGTTTTTGTAAGTTAATTGCAAAAAATAAAATGTGCAATGTCGTGCAATATAAAATGTAAATTTCCAACAATAACGTATTGTGGCGCTGGGGAGAAAATTAGAGCGTCATCGAAAAACTGTGTTATCTAATGGTAATTTTTATGCGGGAAATTTAAACGTTGGGATAATGAGACTATTTGTATCGCAAAAAAATAACATCACCTGGGTTGAAAATATTTTTAAATTGTAATATAAATTGTAATAAATTTAAAAATACTATGAAATACAACGGTAAACATTTCAACCCCTTCACTTTTGTGCGTCATTTCACAAGTTTTTAAACTAATGGCTAACAAATAAACAAAAAAAAAAATAATACAAGGAAATAATTTCTATTCTATTTACAATAAAGATTGTAGGAGGTGAGAAATTGCATTATACTTTCAACTGTGATTGGCAATATTAAATTTCTGTTGTCAAACCTATTTATAAACCAAAGTGACTTTTGAAAAAATAAAAAAATAATATACATTTTCAAATAGAAATAAATTTTTTTTATTATTCTATTGACTTGAATGGTTTAATTTAAAGTTGTCTACCAAGAGAATAATAATCTCAAGTTTCCTTATATATAAAGTTTATTAGCCTTCTATGAAAGAAGGAAAAAAAAAAAAATACAAGGAAAAATGAAAAAAAATAAAATGTAGAAGAAACATATTCAAGAAAGTTATTTTTTATCGTTGAAAATAAGACAACTTTATAGAATTTTTTTAAGACACGTAGTGTAATATATTTTTTTATTTTTTAAAATGGTCAAAAGTAGAACTAATTTTTTTTTTTGTTCAAAGTGGTCTCATGGGTCCAGGAAAAAAAAGAAAATTTAGAAATCATTAATATTTTTATCAAGCTTAAAATAGTCCCGCAACTTGTAACAAAATTTTTTTTTTTTTTTAAAAAAAAAAAAAAAAAAAAAAAAAAAAAAAAAAAAAAAGGACAATGTTTGCTGTTAGTCTGAGCATTGTTTGGCAGTTAGCAAGATCCGTTTGAAAACTGATATAGTTCAAGCAATCACCCTTGTCCAAATTTTTTTTTTATACTTAAAAACGTAGTTTTTATATAAATAAAATAATTATTATGTTTATAAAATTATAATCAATGTTTTTCTTTTTTTTATTTCATTTATTAAATATTTTTTTTTAGAGCGATAAATGAAATTGCTTTGCGTGCTTTATAACACAACAAACAAATAAATCATAAAGTGATGAGAAAAAGAAAAATTATATCAAAAAAGCCAATAATAAATAAATCATATTTTTTTTTTTTCGTTTGTATAATAAAATTAAAAAAAAAAAATAAATAAATAATGTAAAAAATTAATTTATAAGAAAAAAACAAAAAATAAATAAAAATAATTTAATTAGTTGAATTTTTTGATTTACTTTTTTTAATTTTTAATCATTTAGTCAAAAAAAATCTGAAAATCCCTGGTTTTTCCTCTTTTTCCTCAAGAAAATGATAATTAAAAGTTGTAGGTTTTATAGACTGAGTTGGGAAAAAAATGAGATTAATTTTTTAATATGAATTTTTAACTCTTATTTTTAATTTATATAAATTCTGACGGATATGTCAACTCATCAACAGGTATCATATATTTTCATTCAACACATGATACAGCAAACGAAGGCTATTGATTTGTCAGCTGTCATGAGCATTTACAATAATAATACGTTAAAAAAAAAACCGAATTAAACAAAATAAAATATTCAAGTTCAAATGACAAAAAAACAAATGAAATTGTAAAATCAATAAACTAAGATTAAGTGAGCTGTTGGCTTTTCTGATTTATTTTTAACATGTAAAATTTCAAATACGATTACTTGATTGATGACATGCATTTGATGTAAATGATTCAATTAATTTTAGCAACTGTAACTAAATGTCGTCAAACAAATTTATAAACTAGTTTAATAGTTTCAAAGTACTTTTATCGAATTTCTAATATTATTTCCCAATAGATCATTCGAGTAACGGAGTTTAAAATCATCAGATCCCCAAATAAACTTTATCAAATAAAAATAAAAGAAAGAGTTGTGAACAGGTTGTTCTTCATCATCATGATCTATGGTTCCAACTTTAAGCTAACAAGAAAAAGAATTTAAAAAAAAAAATAGACTAAAGATGCTTTGCTCAGAGTTTAAGTCCAAAAAGATTTTAAGTGTCACTTGATGTTGTAATGAAGAAAATGCAATGAAATAAAGTTGAATATTATTTTAATATTTTTAAAATTAATAATTTTATGATCATTCATGATGTCATTCACAAAAATTGAATTATTATTTAAACGAACTGTTTGATAATTTGCATGGCGACAAGACACTTTTTTCGTCTATCGGATAAAAAAATAATAAAAGTCATAAAAAAAAAAAATAAAAGAAATAAAAAACAAAAAGGGTGACAAGTTGAATGATATAATAATACAATGAAAATAGAGTTGGGGTTGCCTAAATTTTTATATGACAATCGTGATTGAAATCTCAATGACCATTGATGATTCAAAATAATGAAAAAAATAAAAGTAAAAATAAAGTAAAAGTAATATGTAGAACAATAAAAAAATGATTATTATTAAATTTGCAATATATTCCAAGGTGAAACTACACATATGTCGAACCTTGAATATATTTTTCAAGTATAAATTTATAATAAATTATTCAAGTAAATTTTTTCAATCAAAGATGATATTTTTTACTTTTTTAAGTTTTCTTTTTATCAATATTTCAACGTTATACTTGATAATTGAAAAATAATAGTACAAGTTGACTTTGCCATCAAGTTTTTCATCACATTGAATTTTAAAAAATAAATACATAAAAAAAATTTGAGAATTTAAAAATGAAATAAAATATCGATGAAAAATATTTCATGTTAAAGATTAACACATGTGAATTTTATACGAAATATTTTTTTTTATTTTTAATAAAATTAAATTGAAATAAAAAAGGAGATGTCACCTGTGGCACAGTTTGATTATTGAATAGAAAATATATACAACGCATATAGATAAATGTTAAGTGTATTATTTAGAAAAGACAAAGAAAAAAAATATGAAGAATAAGAAACAGCAAGTTGATGGTTTTTAAAAAGTAGGAGAAAATTTGTGGTTTAACACAGTGATAAGAGTTGGGTGGTATATAGAAATATAGGGTGATAACAGAAGGGAGATGATGCTGTATTGCTTTTGATTGGACGAGAGAGAGTGGCTAGTTGTGTGTTGAATAGAGGGGTGATATGGCATTGGGGTAGTTTCAAGTCGCGGGCTTATATAAAAGCATCCGAGAATACAATTTTTATAACACTCTGTTGTCACAATACGTAGAAACATCTTGTCACATCACAATTCAAGATAATTATTAAAAAAAAAAAATTAATAAAAAATTTATTAATAAAAACCATATAAATTACTTAAACATCTTCATCGACTTTGTACGAGCTAACAGTGGGTGAGTTGTTAAATTTATATTTATAAAATTATCTAAAACTATTTTAATTTTTCCATTTAATTTTATTGATAATTTGGTATTTTTGTTAATATTTTTTGTATTAAAAAGTTTAGATTAAAAAAAAAATTATGTATGTACTTTATTTCTCAATTTTTTTTTTATGTCTGACTAAAATTGGTTTGTTTCACTTGCGTGTTAAAATTATATGTCATTTTGGATATTTTATGGGGAAAGAGCGGCTATATTGGACATGGGTTCTTGGCTATTATATTATACTTTGATGACAACACCTTTATATATTGAAACGATAAAAAAACAAAAAAATAACAAAATTAATATCAGCGAGAAAAGCTTTGGTTGGTGCTTTCAATTATTTTGTTTGGCGTTATTAATGTCACTTAAAATCAGGTTTATATATGAAGTTAAATAATTTAAAAAGTTTAATTAATTTTTTCTTGGATAGAAAATTTTTAATCTCAAGATTTGTTGGGACATGTAATGTAAGAAGACAATTGTCTGTCCTAAAGGGTGCGTGGTTTCAAAGGTGACAAAAGACAAAACAAAAAGATGATGTATAAAAGACTGATGGCTAAATATTTAGCGATAGTTATCAAACTAAATAAAGTATTTCACGTATATATTTAATCGGTAGCTTTCTTTGGCACATTATTATTACAAACAACCTTAAAACTTTTCCTTTTTTCTCTAAATCTTCGTACTAAAGTTTTTTTTTAAACTAAATATGCGTAATCTCGTGTGTTTAAAGTTTCAATTTGTATTGAATATTATCATCTTCCAACAAAAATAGAATCTAATAATAAAAAATATTTAAAAATTTTGTCAGATAAACGAAAAATTAAATTAAATTTATCAACTGTTTTCTGTAGATATGATATAAACACTCGAGAAAAAAATTGCATAATTGTAAAAAAATAAAGCAAAAAATTAATTAAATCTAACTAATTAATTTTTATAATTTAAAGTTATTTTTTTTTCAAAATCCATACGGTAAAATCTCGGTATTAAAATGACACAATGCCAAAATTTCTTGGAGTTTAAAATTATATTTAAATAAATTAATAATTCATGGAAATTTATGGAAATTTATTTAAAAGTTGAAAATTGTTTTGTAAATTTTTTTATTATCTAGTTTAATGATAATTAATCTTACCTTGCTAGAGTGGTCCCAGGTAGTCCAAGTAGTTGTTCCGCCTAGTTATAATTGTTCCTGAAACAAATAAAATGAATAAATACAATTTAATGAATTTAAAAAATTAAATAGCATAAAAATTATAAAAATAAGATCAACTGGTGGGTAAAAGTGGCAAGGAAAATGAACAAACAAAAAGATAAGAGGAAAATAGTTTAATAAAAAAAAAAAAAGGAAAAGGTCATGAAAAAAAAAGAAAATTTCATAGTCTATGACGCTTCCGATATGCTTGTCAGATCAAAGCCTATGTAAACATGACGACATATAAAAAAAAATAACCCAGACATCGTAAATTCAACATACCCACACTATTAACTTATAAATACTTCATTTATTTACTAAAACTTATCCCAAGAAAAATTGTCTCAAATGACAATGCAAAAATAAAAAAATTAATTCATAAATTATAATTTTACTTTTATCTTTTTAAATAATATTTCAATATTTTTTCTCTTCTTTCTTTACCAACTATAACTTGACGATACTTTTATTATCATATTTTATTATTATATTTATTATTTCACTCGGAGTGTATACGACAGTCGTTCAAGTATTTCTTCTGATTTTTCAAACCCCTTGAGAAAATAAAAGTATATAAAAGTTGTATAAAAAAAAATAAAAAGAGTAAAATTTATCAAACCACTTTCATTGGTTTAAACACATTTTAAAATATCTTCCGGCAAATATATCTCTAACCACGCGAAAATTCTGACGAAATAGAAAAAAAAAACTTCTTAATCGTTATATTTTGTTTTTCTCTGCCATAATTTTTACAAAAAACCACAAGAAATAATAAGATTTAAAAAGAAAGAAAAAATTACTCTACATACATGATAACGACGTGATATTTATATTTTTTTTTTCATCTCATCACTTTATGTATATTTTTATATATTTTTTTTTTATTCAACAAGATATCGATTCATCCAACGATCATCTATAATTCGACGAAAGCTTTTTCCCTTGCTCTCAAAACATTATTGAATTACGTCATAAAAATATAAATAATAATCACATCGATAATAATATAGGTAAAGGATTTTTTTATGTTCTAAATTTTTCAAGTTTTAAAGGGTTAAAAATATTGATTTAATTAACTGGTAGGATAAAAGCTCAAATTTTTTTTATAATTAATTCTGTATAACCACATGTTTAACATGCCCAACTGTAGACTTCCTTTTTGGTATTTATCATAGCTGATTTAGTATAGACATTGTTATTATCAATTACAGCAAACTATGTAAACTTTTTTATAATTTTTTTCTGTTTGTTATTTCATGCATTGCAACTAGAGCAAACTGCAACAATGCAAAAAAAAATATATAAATATGGCCATGTGGTTTTGTATAATGTATGAAAAAACAATAAAAATATATCAATATATGTAAGGAAAAATATTATGACGCTCTTTGGAATTAACCAATTGATTTTTTACTTGAATAAAAAAAATTATACAAATTTATTATGACAGTTTTTGAGGTGAATCAATTAACAAATTAATTTTAAAAATTAATAAATTTGTAAAATTAAGAGATCAAGTCAATTTGTTAAGTTGAAAAATTAATTTAATTAAAAAAAAGTTTTATTCTCTGCATTTAGCAGTAATTTTTTTCATCAACAAAACTATTATTTCCAGCTAGTTGCTTTGTATAGTACAAGCTTTATGATAAAAATGACTTTGCAAATTTTTTGTTATTACACCGGAACAAGGAAATGATGAGTATCAATTTTCCAAACGTAAAAAATATTATACTCGGGTCAAAATAATTTTATAAATGAATAAAGATACGAATGATAGAAAATTATTTGTATGGAAAAAGAAAAAAAAGCAAATTGAATCAATAAAAAGGACATTAGTTGGACATAACAGTGAAAAAATATTCCCTCGTATTTATTCATTATTTATTTTTGTGTTTATAAGGGTCATGATATCGTTAAATCCTAATCATAGTGATATTTTTTTTTTATTTTCCAGTCAAGTAAATTGGGGGAAAAAATAAAGCTCGAAAAAATGATGATAAGATTGAACAATTAGGTGTTAAATTTATGATCGAATACTTGGATTATATTTATCCTCAAAACTTTATTGCAAAATAAACTGAAATATAATTAAGTCATTTTTTCTAATAAAAAAAAAAATGAACATAATTAAATATCCACTTTAAAAAATATTTCTTCATTTTCCAATAAATCCAACTTATCTCGTTTCCCAGTAGCTTAATTATTTACACTTCAGATTTCAAATTTATATTCACAATATTATGTATACACTATATACACTTTTGAGGATAAATAAATTTTCAGATGCAAGAGCCTTTAATTTGCTCATAAAAGTTTCGAAATACTTTTTAAATTTTTTATTTTCATAAAATATATTTTTAAAAGTGCAGGGTTGGAGTTTCAATTGCTTTTAAATTTTTTAAATATAAAAAAAAACACTGAACAATCTCGATAAAAATAAAATCTTAAAAGCATTTCATCATAAATCACACAATTATTTTCTTTCAATTTATCATAACGAAATAAAATATCAATCAAAATGTTTTTAAAATTATATTTTTTCATATCATTTTATCTATTTTTATCTGTTTTTAAATTTTAATTATTATTTATATTATTTTGTGTACAGAATATTTTCACAAGACTAATTCTAATTAATATTTTGTCACAAAATATTCAACGACATAGTGCAGTTGTATTTTAAAAAATTATCTGTCCCAAGTGTGACTCAAAGAAATTGGTACAGTAACAAGATTAAAACAATAAAATAAGATAAAAAAAAAAAATAGCTATTTATTTTCTTTGGGGATAATTTAAATCTTCGCAAATATTATCTCTGTTCAACTTTTCCCTGGTGTCTTGTTGAGCTTTATTTTTCAAAACCACATAAACAAATAAAAAAAATACAACTGGTCAACTTGTTTAACTCTTATATTTATTTTTCCAACAAATAAAACTTTAAGTGGATTTATCAAATTTGTTCTTTTTTTTTATTTATTTCTATTGAAAATTTTTTAAAAATACTTTTGTCACAAACTTTATTGATCAAAGGTAAAACAATGTTGACAAATACTTTTTTTTATTTGTCACAAAAAATTAACTCTTAGTATAAATAGAAAATTCAATTCATTAATACCAAGTTTATTTTTTTACTTTATCCTATTATGAAGAATAAATATATTTTTTTTTTTATATATAAGTTTGTTTGCGGTTAAATCAACAGGTGAATATGTTGGTGTGTTTTTCACATTGAAACTTGTCACATTCAACTGACAATTTGTGATACATATTTTTCATTTATTTATAAAATCTTTTATGAAAAAAGGATTTTAAAAATTCAATATATGTCAAGGTTAAAGATTTTATTTTATCATTTTAAAATTAGTTGAAATATTTCATCAATTTACGTGTTTGTCATAAATAATTGCTAAATGGTTTGTATAAATTTCACGATGGGTTTTTAGTTTTATATATTGTTACTTGAATAATTCAAGAAAGAATGGTAATCGTGTTCGAAAGAAATTCTTCAACTAAAAGATTTATATTTATAGTGGGATAAAAAAATAAAAAATCCTCAAAAAGAATTTTTTTTTTTTATTCTACTCAACATTGTTGGAAAATTTAAATATAAAAAAAAAAAATCCTTTGAGGTACAGCTTGATTGTTTTTAGTTTTTTTTTTTCAAATAAATTGAATATAAAAATGAAAAAAAGTTTTGAACAAGAGGTATGAGTGTCTCTGATGATTAATTACAGTGATCGATCTTTTTCATATTAAAGTGTTCAAGAAAAATTGTAAATAAAAATAAATAAAAAAAGAAAACAGCAAATGTCAATTGAAAAATAATTAAAAAAATAATCATTATCTGTAAAATTTATGAATATTATATTTAAATTTTTTAAAAAGTAAAGATTAATAATATTTTAAGTGAGATAAAATTGTCTAATTTGTAGAGGCGTTGAAACCTCATAACAAATTTGTACCACAAAATCGATGAGCATTTGATTGCTATGTTTTCCTTTCAATTAAATGACTGCATTGAATTAATTTTCATTTAAATTAAATCATCCAGTCAATCACTGCACAATTTAACTCGTTCTATTTTTATTATTTTATCAATAAATTTATGAAAAAAGAAATAATAATAATCGAAAATTAAAAAAAGCAAGCAGTTCCAAAGTGACAATACAAAGACCCTTTTGCTTCTAAATTTTATTATGAAATGAGAAAATAAAAATAATAAAAAAATCTAATCACGTACGACATAACACGCATAAGACCTTACATAATAAAATAAAAAATATATTTCAATATGAACCACCGACTATTCACGATTTTTTTTTTTTTCCCTAAAACATTTTACCATATTTTTTATTTATAAGCCTATTACTTTGGATTTTTTAACATCCAGATATTACATATTGATCTCTATTTTTTTCCCCATAAATTTATAAGTATTTTTATATAAAAAAAATGAAAAAAAATTCACCGAAGGGCAAAGGCACTAGGAACTTGGCACCCATATTTATTTTGTTGATGACAAAATGTCAAGTGATCATCAAACTCATGTGAAAATTAAACACGGGGGGAAAATATTTGCGTCAATAAATAAACCACTTGTAATATTTATCACCAATTGGATACAAATTCTTCATCATTGCAATTAAATATTTTATCGAGGTCAATTTTACCATCAATGTGTTGTTAAGTATAGATAATTCGATTAACAATTTATGGTGTATTTTAGCTTTTAATGATCAAATTACACTCGCTTGAATTTTCTGGAATTTTAATCAAAATTGTCATGCATATAAAGGTACACTTAAAATATATTTGTATACACTGAATTGGTGGTTATTTTTTTATTCACGTCTGTGGATATTGTACTGATAACTATAGAATTTAAAAAATCTCTTATGCAAAGGCAGGAAAAATATGTTCATATGAGAACTGTCGTAAATATAAATAAAATACTGCAAGTAGTACAAGTCAATGCTTGGTTCAGCCAGCCTGGATAGCATAGCACATTCTTGTTTATTTTATATTATTTAAATAAATTTCAAAAATAACTTAGTATTTTTTACAGTGTTTGCATAACTCTGTATAAAATTCTGTGAAAAATTTTATTTTTCTTCAGTCAAAAAATAATGCAGTTAATTTAATTTTTATATTTTAATTTTAATCATGATTGGATAAATAAATTTAAAAAAAAAATTAGAAAGGTCAATAATAATTCGTAAAAAATAAATGACAAACATGAATAATTATTCAAATCAATATTATCAGTATAAACATTCAACAATTTTATCTCGAGGCAATTCTAAAAAAAATTATTTAAAGTCAAATTTTAAGATAAAACCTTCGAGTTCAAACATATTTATAACAGTTCTAATGTAAATTCAACACACGTGTTGCAAATTAAAAAAAAAAGCAAGATTATATTTACTTTTCTTTATTCACATGGGAATTAAAACAATTATACTTTTAGCTATATCGTTGAATTAATAAAAATACAATTTAAAAAATAAAATATAAAAATAATATGCTAATGAATTGCATCATCTTATGAGCTTTTTTTTTTTATTTAAAGTTGAAAAATTATTTTTAAAAAGAAATATATATTTTTTCGTCTTTTCTCGTGTTTTATATTCATGAATTATTCTTCAATTTATATGTGGATATTTCCTTTTTTTTTTTTTTAGAATTTTTTTTCGACGGTTGCTTTTGTCTCGGCTACCCACTACTTTTCATGATTCAAAGGCACATGAGCCTTAATTAATCCTCACTGTAGTAAACCCGGAATAGAAAAAAAAAAATAAAAATATATGAATATACTCATTCTTCTTCGAATATACTCATTTCCATTCTTCCGTTTTTTTTTTTTTTATACAAATCAAAATTCAAAAAATATAATGAAAAAATATTTTGGCAATTATTCGTTCAATTTATTATTGATGATTGTCGAAATAAACTGGGGGAGAAGTTGAATATATCATTGATTTAAAAAAAAACCTATTACTATCAATAGTCGTGAACTTTCGTGTGTTATTTTATTAACAATACATCAATTTATTCAAGTGAAAACCACATTTTCAATTGGGTTAACGCATTTCATCACGCGAACATTGCATTAAAAAAAAATGATTTTTGTATCATAAATATCATTTGATCAGGTGTTAATGAATATTTATTTGAATAAAAAGATAATACATTTTTTTTTTTTTAAATTAATACATCAATATTTGATATGAGTACATGTAATTAAAATTCATGTCCTTTAATTATTTTTTTCCTTGTAATTAATCAGTTGCTTTATTATTCATTTTATACGTGAAAAAAAATTATTTATTGATGAAGTTTTTGTAGAATTGAGGAAACAATTATCACTGTATGTTTAAAAAACAAAACATTATGACAATAATTTACAACAGTTTGTTTTATAAAGACAAAATAATATTGAAAAATTTGATTTCTTATTAAAATTACAAACTGACAAGGTGACTTTTGGAAAATAAATTTTGGCTAATTAAAAAATCAACAAGTTACCAACGTTATAAGGTGAGAATAAAGCAAGCCTTATGTTAAAAAAAAAAAAATAAAAGAACAATTACTTTTAAAATAAAACAAAATTGTTTGACTTTTTAATTTTTTTTTTAAATTAAAAAATGACAAGATTGCTGAACGAACAAAAAAAAAAACAACATACAATCTGACGTCAATCAAAATATGCTCGTTTTGATAACACAAATAATTTCATTTATTTTAACGGTAAAAATCAACAAAAAAATAACCCCAGGATTAGTGTTCACGCAAAATTTAATACATTTTTATTTTCAACACGTGGACAAATGATGATATATTTTATTTTTTTTTTATAAACGTTTAAACATAACCGAGTGAAGAACGTATAGTAATTTTACCACAATTTTAAAATAAAGAAAAAATAAATAAAATAAATTTAAACAACAATAAATTATTGAGAATTTTAGAACAAGTGTATATTTTAATCCCTTGATACTCAGTGTTCATCCACAACAAAAGTTTATTTTTCTATCCCCTGTGTAAAACACTTCCCTTGTGTAAAAAAAAAAAGGAAAAACTAAGGTGTGCAGATGAACTATACAAAACCGGGTCAATCGCAAAAGTACAAAACGACATTTTATAAAAATATAAATGAAAAAAAAAAGTTTTAATTAAATATAATACTTTGAATTTATTAATTTATCTAAAAAAATAAATCAAAATTATCTATCTAATTAAAATAAAATTATTGATAAATATTATTTTTTAATTTAAAAAAAAATGATTATTTTCATTAGCTGTACTTTTCTATCAAACAAATTAAATTTATTTTGCGGCTGTAAATTAATTAAGCATCACTCATCAATTTATTATGATGAAATTTATGTTATCAATAGTTGTGGTTACTAATAATTTGCAATTTAATTTGCCTAATGAAAATTCAAGCAAAAAATTGGTTCACGGAAAAATCAAAATATAAAGTTGGAAATTTTTTTGTATTTTTTATATTTTAAAATGGATATTATAAGCATAATAATTTCGAGGGTTAATTAAATTATTTTTTGGTGTTTTTTTAATTCATTTATAGTCCTGTTATTTTTACATACATTTATGCATTTATACCCTCAACTATTTCATACAGTAAATTTTCTTCAATAGCACTATTTCGAGAAACGATAAAACTTTTGACGTAATCACTTAAACTTTGTTTTGTATACTCTTCATTCTACACACTCCATTCACAAATTCTATAATTTATTATTATCATTTTTTTATTTTACTTCTATACTTGGGTATTGTCATAGAATATTATTATGATATTTTTATTATGATAAACAAACAATATATGAAATGGAAAAAATCTTTAAAAATGTATTTTCATTCATGTCGATATTGTAAACTCATCAACAATTTATCGACTTAATAAATGGTTTAGAAAATATTTTTAAAAAATAAAATAATAATTTTTTAAAACTGCTTTTTTTTTATGAACACCGTTTTAATTTTTTTTTTATATTATTTTTGATTTTTTTCAGGTCAAAACTAAAGATATCTAGTGGGAAAAATGCTGCGAAAAATTACACTCGTTTGGAGCCTGTTGCTTGCTTTCGGAATTTTTGGTGTTTTTACGACACCAATAGAGGCAAATCCTTTTCCTGAGTGAGTATAAACTATAAATTAATTATAATTTCATATATTTTTGAATTTATTAACTTTAAAAACTTCCATGAAAAATAAAAATAAAAAAGTATAAACTAATTTTAATTTAAATTTTTTTACTAAATTAATTTTTTCAATTTATAAATTGTAATTATCACGAATGTTAAATGTTTGAAAATAAATTTAAATTAAAAATACATTTTAACATATTAATTTTTAATTTTTAATCATTTTCATTGTATAGAGAACGTGAAATTTATCTCGATGAGCTGGAGGATCCAAAATATTTGATTCGAATGTTAACAAATTTGGATGGATATTTAAAACAACAAGAAAAGTGAGTTTGTTGGTGACAAGTCTATCAACAAATTGCTTTTTGTTGTAATTTATTTTGTTGATGAATTATTGAGCATGCTTTATTGGTGTGTTAATTTTTTATTTGCAGCAGTATTTATTTTTTATTGACTTTAGATAAGTTCGATTGAAAAAAAAAGAGTTTTAAAAATTATTTTCTATGGCAGAGATAAATTTATTTAATTTTTTTTTTTTTCAAGTGCAAAACGAGGTGGTTCATTCAATCTGGATTTGGGTTTGGGTCGTGGATATAGTGGTGCACAAGCAGCCAAACACATGATGGGTATGGCAGCAGCAAATTATGCCAATGGACCAGGGCGAAGACGCAGATCTGAACAGGCGTAAATTATTTCGACATCAAAAAAAATAACTTAATTAAGGATAATAATTTTTTTCTTAACATTGATACTATTATTTTTATAAATTATTATTTATATTCTTTATTTAATTTTATTTATTATTAAGTATATATAGAGAGAGAATTGAAATTTTTTTAAATTAAATTTTGTTTTGTGTAATTTTTTTTTATTTAATTTTTCAACTGACTGCACTTTAATCTATGTACTTTTCAAATCTTTAACTAAAGAGCAAAATAAACAAAATTAAATAACAATTATTTAAAAACTGAATCTCGATGTCTGTTTAGATTTTAGTAGCACTCACTATTTTATTTGTAAAAAAAAAATGCCTAAAAATTTAGTAAATCTATTTATCAATTTAATTATTACGTAGAAAAATAAATTGAATCTTCTATCAATGCATAAATTAATGTGACGTTAATAACATTTATAAATGTTGATATATAATTATCCATCATTCTAAAAAAAAATAAATTTATTGCTTCGGCCTAGACTATACACGTTTTAAAATAGTAATACAGAAAAAAATTAAAAAAAAACAAAAAGCTGTATTAATAGCTCTACCTGAATGTATTTTAGCAGGATTAATATTATTCTCATTTATTTAAACGCAAAAAACAACAATAATTTAAAAAATAATAATAAAAAAATGATCGAGATCAAAAAAAAAAAAAGATAAATGTTATATTTGCTCATGGGATTTAAATATTAAATCACCAGATGCAAATGTATGGTGCTAATGTATTTATTTGACAAAAAAAATGAAAAACTATCAAATAAATAATAACAAAAATTGTCATTTTTTCTTTTTCATTTTATATTAAACTTATTGATTATTTAAAAATTTATAATATTATTATTGTATGTTTATTGTTAAACTTTGTGCGCTCTATGTACCATAAACGTAAATCTGTTTCGAAATTTGTTTCTCTAAATAAATAATAATTTGATTCACTGTGATGGCATAAGATATTTTTTAATTTTTACTATGAGCTAATTGATTTTTTCTTTGATGAGTTTATAATTTTATAAAATTTTAATGAACATGGGTTTCTTAAATAACAGCTACATCACTGTATCACACATGTTGGTGATGTTGGAATTTGTCATACGTGTCATGTGGTATGATCATATGCCTTGGAGATCATGTCTACATACTGATTTTAATGTTATTAATTATTTTTGTCTGAATGTGTTATTCAATTACATGCTGAGATTAAAATAGGGTCACCAAATCTTCAAGTGTCAACATGATCTGAATTTAAATGTTATAAATATTGTTAAAATATTTCATCTTTTCTCTTTGAATACAACAGATAAGTTAAGTTTACATTGATATCATGTGTTTTGGCTAAATGTTTACACATGATTTTTTTTTTTTAATTTAATTTTTTAACTTCAAGTCTACAACAAGTGATTGCACGAAATACTTAGGTAAGTTATTGTCAATAAACACATGAACATATTACGACTCTAATAATTAATTGTATTGCAGATTTAAAAAAAAATATTTAAAACAGCAAAATGCAGTCAACAAGAAGTTTTTGGATACAAAATTGTCGATCTGAAAATCGTGGTGTATTTGTAACTGTTTTAATCCTGGCAATATTAATTGGGACTATTCTATTTGCATATGCTGCATTTGGACCTGAGGAGGATAATCGTTCACTGAAGCAAATTGCCATTGTAAATATAAATTATTTAATGATTTAATTTGATATAAATTAAATAACATGTTAATTTAATCACAGATATTTCGTCATGGAGCAAGAAATCCAACAGAGACTTATAAAAATGATCCATGGATAACACACGAGTGGGATGATAGCTGGGGATCATTGACAAAATATGGTATGAAGCAAGAATATAACTTGGGAAAATGGATTAAAAAAAATTACGGTTCATTTATTGGAGATAAATTTAAGTCAACAAGTGTTTTGGTACAGAGTAGTTATGCTGATCGTTGTATAATGTCTGCACAAGCACTATTAGCATCATTATTTAAACCAGAAAATAAAGATTTCTTTATTGATGATTTACCATGGAGACCTGTACCGGTTCATTCAATTCCTCGTGATAAAGACAAGGTAAATCAGCACTAAAAACAATACTAATATATTTAAAATTTAATTTAAATTATTTTTAGTTAATTGTAGTTAAATGGCCTTGTCCAAAGTTGGAAGCAACACTGGCAGAAGCCTATGCAAATGAATCAAAATCATCTGGTGAAAATATGACATCATATTACAGTGAATTGTCCTATCTTACTGGGGAAAATATCAAGACAATAACTGACGTTGAATTTCTCTACAATACACTTGAAATTGAGGTAAACTATTTCGTTTTTATTATAAAAAATGAATTGAATATTTAAAAAATAATTTACAGGATCAACAAGGATTAAAATTACCAGATTGGACAAAGAAATATTACAATGAAGATATGAGGAAAATTGCAGCTCAAAGTCTTGCAATATTTACTAGCAATAAAATTCAAAGACGTCTACGTGGTGGTACGATTATTGAAATAATATTTGGAATTATTTAATTGATGATAATTTGTTTAAATGATAATTTTCGTATGTTTATTCAGGACCATTGTTAAAAGAGATAACAGATAATATGAAACGTTCACAAAATGGAGAAGATAATATGAAACTTTATTTATATTCTGCTCATGACATAACACTGGTTAATGTTTTGAGAGCAATGGGATTTACTGAAGAATTATTCAAGCCAGATTATGGTGCTGCTCTTATTTTTGAATTGATATTGTCTGAAGACAGAGTTGATCATGAACCCAGTCAATACAATGTTAAAGTAAATATCAAATCAAAGAATTAATTTAAAATTTAAATTACCAATAAATGTATATTTTTCATTTAATTATCAGGTCAAGTATTTAAATAATACAGAAAGCGAGGAAGCTGTTGTTTTGAAAATACCAGGCTGCAAGGATCAATGTAAATTTTTAGATTTGTTACATGCCTGGAAGGACGTTCTTCCAATTGACTGGATATCAGAATGCAAATTATAAATTTATTATCAAATGTTTCCTTTTTTTTTTTTGCTCAATTATGTTGTGGGATATTATTGGCTCCTGTTGTTACTTAATATTTATAACAAACGATTATTTTTATACCAAAATTATTTAAATAATTAAAAGCTAAATTTATTTACTGGAAGTAAGAAAATTAAGAAAATTATTTTGTTGTTTATTTATTTGTTAATTCATTTTAAAAAATATCACTATAAACGGCATATTTTTTCAGTTTCCGATGAGAGAATGTTAATGTTTCATCGCTTGAATTATTCAGATTTTTTTTTTCTTTAGCCAAATTGGTATTTAAAAATTTGGATGATTTTCTGGATGAACAAAACCATCAGAATATTAAATACGAGTTTGGCTAAAGAAAATTACACTAATTATTACCCTGTAAATGATTGCCAAAATTAGAAACTGGTAAAGATGTCATATTCTATATAATGTCTTATATATTGAATATATCTTTTTAACTGGTAACTTAGGAAGGTACTTATTTAATTTGTTAATATTTTAAAATTATTATTAATATTATTTAATTATCATGTTTTTTTTTTAATAGAATAGCCCGGAAGAACAAAACACATCGACTCGAAGAGGCACCAACAAAAATCAATATCAATATGAATCATGATTTAGTAATTCATAATACGATAACGATATTGGCTTCGAATAGGGAGGAATTTACGGAGATTACGAAGAAACTTACGGTAAACATATAGCCACCATCGTGTGTGTAAAAAATTGTGTTTGAAATCCGTAAATGTCCTCGTATTCCCCGTAAATTTCTCTGTATCGGTGCCAATAACGAAGTCGTTTTCTAATTATGATAAGCCAAAAAAAGAAAATGATGAATTAAAAAAAAATCAAATAATACAACAAAAAATCCAAGATCAAAAGCTCAATATAAACGTAATTTAATTAAAAAACATAAATGCCTTTGATTTAATATATTTTTGAGTTTTAATAAAAATTAAGTTTCATAAAAAAATTAAAAAAAAACATGGCAATATAATTTTTTATGAATTAGAATTATTCGTTTTATCATTCAGTCAAAATGAAAAAAAAAAATTAGATAAAATTACTAATTCGGTCATGGTCGATATTTTTTTTTCACTTATGATATTAAATGTCTATCAAAAAGCCAATGATCCAAGAGCAGATCAGACTTTAGATCTACAAATAGTAAAAAAAAAAAAAAAAAAAATCAAAGTCGATTGTAACAAAACAATTGTCTCATAATTGGTGATGACAGATGATCGTCTATACTTGTTGACCTTCATTTAATTTATCTGCAATTAATATTAATCATAATGCAGTCTGTTTTTTTTTTTAATTTTATTCTGTTCACGATTAAAGAAAATTTTTGCTTATTTTTTTATCTTTCTTTGATTTTTTTAAAAATAATTAGAGCAGCAGGAAAAAACTTTTAAATTAACAAAAAAAATTATGCAACTGCAGTTTCCTTTGATAGTTATTTTCAAGTACATTTTAATTCACACATTTCCGGCAGTTTGTAAATTCAAATTGTATATGTTAAAACAAGGACACTTTTGTCTCGTCAATTTTCTACTTTTTTATTTTATTTTTTGTATTTAAATTTTTGTTTGAAGGAAACAAAAAATATATTTATATGTCATTCAACATTATTTTAAAATGCATCTGTATATATAAGAGGCAAAGAGTAAAAAAAAAAATTAATATATCAATAAATAGTTGGTCTAGTCAGATATGATAAGAAAGACAAACATTTTATTCTAGTAACATAAGTAGAGCATTAAAGACAATAAGTGTCATTAATCTTTTGAATTTAATAATATATCTGAGTTATTTTGCAAGCATTGACTGACTTTTATTGATAAGAAGTACTTGGAGATAATGAAATTTAGTAATGATAAAATTTAAAGCCCCGCTTTATAAGAAATAGCATGGAGTGGCTGATGAATCACACATGGTACAGGGCAAGTTGTTTGAATTTAACGTCCCTGGTTTTGTTGAATTAATACATTCTCTTGTCTGTGTTTGTATGCATTTGGATGCATTTGTAGAAATAAAGTATAGACTGAGAGAGACACATTGATATAAGAGAGAAAGGCAATGAGGCAATAGTAGAGTTGTTGCTCGAGAAGAAGAGAATAATTGTCGTAATACAAAGTCATATACACCAATACAAAGGTGGGGCAAACATAAAAAAAATATAATTTAACTTGTATGTCTGTGTAAAACGATCAAGTAAATTACAACAGTTCTGTGTTAAGCAACTTTTGGTGTTGGTAGATACTAAAATATTATTTGTCATCATCATCATCATCAAAGTTTAGGATCCACTTTCTGGTAGTACAACTGTCAGTCTTGTCTTAATGAGAGTGTTGACTCACAACTCTACTTTTAAATCAAGTAAGTATACTACAGTTTTTCTCTATTATCCAATGATAGAACAATAGTATCATTAAAATCTAATACAAATAGTTTATCAAGATTTTAATTTACAATATCACCTAGTCATAGTCAAGTAAATTATCAATTCAATAAATGTCATTGTCAATGAAAAGCTTTGATATATTTTCAATGTATTTTTTCCTTTTTATCTCTTTTTTTTTGTTTTTTTTTTTTCTGGATGAGATGTTTAATTTAAAAAAAAAAAACAATTTAATTGAAATACAAAGGTAGGTTAATGCAAGGTCTGACGTTAAATACGTTGACGTGGCTGTATTATCATCATTTTTTTTTAAATAAAAAGAAAAATATATATTTAATTAAACAGTATGTTGATGTTAATAATTTGAAAAATTTATTATTTAATTTTAGCAAAGTAAAAAGTGGATTCAAGTGTTGAGTTTAAAGAGATAATTTGTCAAAATAAAATAAAGCCAAGATGTTTAGTTGGTTAAATAGAGAGGGTGATAAACAGGACCTATTTGACAATGTTACCCAAGGTCTCAATCAAATATATAAATCAAAATTGCTACCATTGGAAGAACACTATCAATTTCATGATTTTCATTCACCAAAAATGGATGATCCAGATTTTGTTGCAAAGCCAATGATACTACTTGTTGGACAATATTCAACTGGTAAAACAACATTTATAAAATATTTATTAGAACGTGAATTTCCAGGTATAAGAATTGGTCCAGAGCCAACAACTGATAAATTTATTGCTGTTATGTATGATCAAAAAGAAGGTGTTATACCTGGTAATGCACTTGTTGTTGATCCAAATAAACAATTTCGTCCATTGGCTAAATTTGGCAATGCATTTTTAAATCGTTTACAATGTTCAATGGTAACATCACCAGTATTAAAAGGTCTATCAATTGTTGATACACCTGGTATATTATCAGGTGAAAAACAACGTGTTGATCGTGGCTATGAATTTACTGGTGTATTAGAATGGTTTGCTGAACGTGTTGATAGAATAATATTATTATTTGATGCTCATAAATTAGATATATCTGATGAATTTAGACGTTCAATTGAAGCATTACGTGGTCATGATGATAAAATAAGAATTGTATTAAATAAAGCTGATATGATTGATCATCAACAATTAATGAGAGTATATGGTGCACTTATGTGGTCACTTGGTAAAGTATTACAAACACCAGAAGTTGCACGTGTTTATATTGGATCATTTTGGGATCAACCTTTACGTTATGATGGTAATAGAAAATTATTTGAAGCTGAAGAAAATGATTTATTTAAAGATTTACAATCATTACCAAAAAATGCAACATTAAGAAAATTAAATGATTTGATAAAACGTGCACGTCTTGCTAAAGTACATGCATATATTATAAGTGCATTGAGAAAAGATATGCCAAGTATGTTTGGTAAAGAAGGAAAAAAGAAAGATTTAATTAAAAATCTTGGACAAATTTATGATCAAATACAACGTGAACATCAAATATCACCTGGTGATTTTCCAGATTTAAAAAAAATGCAAGAAAATTTACAGCATCATGATTTCATGAAATTTAATCCATTAAAACCAAGATTATTGGAAGTTGTTGATAAAATGTTGGCTGACGATATTGCTAAACTAATGACAATGATTCCACATGAAGAAAAAACATCAAATGTTAATGAACAGATGATTCATGGTAACGGTTTTATTTTATTTTCTTGTGTTAATATATAGCATAATGTTTGTTTATTTATCTAATGCTTTTTTTGTTAAACAATTAGGAGGTGCATTTGAAAATGTTGAAGATGTTAGTCCATTTGGTTTTAAGAGAGGTGAGGGTGTTGATGCTGGAGCTGGTGAACAAGAATGGATTGTTGGCAAGAATAGATACAAGTATGATACACTTTTTGAAAATCTTGACCCAACTAATGGAAAAATAACTGGAGCAGGTAAATTTATTTATTTATATAGACTTTTTCTTTTTTTTTAACTAACAAATTATTAATATTCATTTGACTTAATAGTTGCCAAAGCAGAAATGGTCAAATCTAAATTACCAAATAGTGTTCTTGGTAAAATTTGGAAACTATCTGATGTTGACAAGGATGGCTGTTTAGATGCTGATGAATTTGCATTGGCAATGCACTTGATTAATGTCAAATTAGATGGCCATGATTTACCAACAACTCTACCAGAGCATTTAGTTCCACCAGCAAAAAGACTTGAAGAGTCAGAAAATTAGAACAATTTATTTTTTCTATTGGCACAAATATAATATAAAAAAAAAAAAAAAAACGAAAAACTATTTATCTAATTTTGCAATAACAATTTATTTAGAGTCAATTTTTTTTTTTTTTCAGTCTTTTCTTGAATGTTTTTCTTTTAATTAGAAACAACAACTCAGTTATTAGCGTTATCACAAAAATAACAGATAAAAATTTATATATTTTGCAATATAAAACAGACATCACGAATAGCATAATAATAATTTATTAAAACAGCGATTATATATTTATGTAAACTAAAGAAGGAGAAAGAAAAAAAAAATTATATTTTTATCAAGCATTTCTAAGATTAAAATAAAATTTTTTTATTGATTTGCTTTAGTTAGAATGAATTAAAAAAAGAATAAAAATTTACCAATGTATATAATTTAAAGAGAAATAATAATGTGGAGTTTTAAAAACGGACTGTTTACACAAAAAAATTTTATTTTCAATGGCTTACGCACATTAAATTGAAAGTAAATTTTGTATCAGAACCAAATTATCTAAAAATAGAATATACGTTTATCGAAAAAAACGAAAAACAGAGGTAAAGAATTTATTAGTCTGATAAAACTAAAATTAGCAGCTATGTGTAAATTCTTTCAGTGGATTTTTTTTGTTCATTGTCATTCCTAAGAAAATACAACAGACTAATTACGTTAAAAAAAATAAAATAGAATGAATAAATTGCCACACGAGACTAAATAACTTCAATTAATAATGATTCAAAATAATTTCAATTTGATAATGATTTTTATACCTCTGATAAATAACGATATCATGTTTCATAAATAAATGAGATTTATACAAATAAATAATTTTTACTCGTAATTTTATGACGAATGAATTCATTAAATTAATGAAAAAAAAATTGCATTTAAAGATTTTGTATTTACTTTAAAAAAAACATCAGAATGTACAAAAGAAAAAATAAAAAATAAACTTTTTCTTTTGTTGTAATTGATAAACAATTAAATAAAACGAATTAAAAAAAGTTTTATAAAATATTATATTTTTAAATTTAAATAAACGAAAAAAAATTGTACAAAAATATGAGAGACATAATTTGTAAAATTACATCACTGGGGAAGTCAATGAATACAATTACTTAATATATAAATGTTTTATATTTTATTTTAATATTATAAATAGTCTATTTATTTATTTATTTAAGTCTATTGATGGAGCACCCAGTCATTGTTGAATTAGATAAAAAATAATTAACATTACGTGCTTTTCCAGAGATTCAACTAGTAATAATTTTAAAAAAATTATCACAATTATAATTCATCATGATCATAATTAAAATTTAAATGATTCAATACTTGATTTTCAATTTGTTCAGCTGTAAATGCCGACAATAATTTACCATCAATTTTATTCATCTTTTTATTTTTTGGATCATAAAGTATGAGTGATGGATAAGCTCTAACACCAGCACGTCCACAATCATATTTATATAAATCACAATTAAGTCGTCCAAATTTAACTTTACCATTTAATAATTGTGCAGCAATATTAAAATGTGGCTCAAGTTTTTGACAATGTCCACACCATGGTGCAAAAAAATCAACTAACCAAATATCATTTTTACTATTAAATACTTTTTTATTTAATGTATTGTCATTGAGGTCAATAATTTTAACTGGTAAAAATTCAGTAATCCATTTAATAATTGATGAAGAATCCCTTGGTCCATTGTAAATTGTAACTTTATCAAGTCCTTCACTACCAGTTGGATATAATCTAATATTTGGATAACTTTTAATTCCTTCTGATCGACAAATGTCGGAATTAGCTTCACAATCAATACTTGCTATTTTAATATTTGGTAATTTTTTTAATGCTTTTGCAACATTTATCCATTCTGGTGCGAGTTGTTGACATGGTCCACACCAAGGTGCAAAATAATCAATAGCCCAAAGTGTCTTTGACTTTTTTTTACCAGCAGTTTTATAAAAATTATTTGTATTTAAACGTATGACTGTTGGATTAATTGATTCATTTATAAATTCAATAATATTTGTTGCTGTTTTTTGTGATGTAAATTGTGATGTTGTTGTGCCATTAATAAGCATTGCTGTTGGATATGAACGTATATTATAATTTTGACAAATACTTGAGTGTACTGTACAATCAACAGTACCAAAATAAACAGTTGATTTATCAAATTCTAATGATGCTTTACGTATTTCAGGAAGAAATTGTATACACGGTGGACACCATGGTGCATACCAATCAACAAACCATGCTTCATTATTATTTTCTCTTTTTAATATTGACAATATTTTATCAGCTGTTAATGCCCATACATTTTTAGCTTTTATACTATTTTCAGCAAATTTAGCAATATCATTTATATTATCTTTTCCATGACTTAATTCAAATGCACCACCTGGTTTTAATACACCCCACATTGGATAACGATTAACATTTAAATTACGACAAATATTTGGATATTTACCACAGTTTAATTTGCCTAAATTAATATCATTAATAATACTTGGTAGTCTTTTTAATTGTACATCAAATTCCGTTGCATGTCCCATGTAAAAACATATTAACCAGCCGTCTTCATTGTCATTATTATTTTCTAATTTTTTTTGTATATCTTTAAAGTCAGATGATGTTATTTCTTGTGGTTCAGGTAGCTGATCAAGTACCTGATAAACTAGATCATTTATCGTATAAGTATTATCAAAATATATCGGATGTTTTGTTTTGTGTTTAAGACCAGGTATAAATACAGCAGTTGTACTTGATGAAATATCATTACACTTTATTTTATAACAATCAACAATACCAGTTGTTAATATATTTTCAAGTATTGCTGTTATTTTAGTTTGATCATCATTATCATAACATTCATGTCCATCACCACATATAAATAATAGCATTGATTTTTCTCTTTTGTCAATACCTTTTATTGAATTTTTCCATGTTGATGAAGTTATTTTTTCAATTGTCACATCAAGTCTTTCCATTACAAAGTCCATTATTTCTTGATAGTTTTTTTTGCTTGTAAATCTAATACCATGTTTTGAATTTTTTGGATAATATAATAATGTTGGATATGATTGTATTCCAATTTCATGACACAATGACCAATCATCTTCACAATTAACAGCACCAATACGTATAACACCCTCAAGATCTTTAGCAATTTTACGCCAAATTGGAGCTAAATGATGACAATGACCACACATTGCTGAATAAAAATTAATCATCCATACTTTTTCGGAATTAATGACATTATCATGATAATCATTTCTATTTAGTGTTACTATTTGTGGATCATCATCGTACATGCCAAAGTTATTTTGATAATAACTGTATGAATGATAATTTTGTTGTCTATTATTGTTGTTTCCATTAACACCTTCTTCACCATATAAATCATATTTTTTACGTGTCTCAGGATCTTTTAGAATTTCATATGCTGTTGTGTATTTTACAAATTTTATATGAGCATCAGGATCATCACTATTTTTGTCTGGATGATGAGTGACTGCAATTTTTTTGAAAGCTTGTCTAATTGATTTTTGATCAGCATTACGTTTGAGTCCCAGAAGTTCATAGTAATCCTCACCAAATGATGGTGAAAGTACCAATAATATTATTAATATTTTTGCAAACCTAAAATTGTTTATATATTATTACATTTATTTTGACAGATTTAAAGCTACTTGTTGACACTTTTATTTAGAGTTATTGATTAGTTACTTACATTTTTTTTCGAGATGGAAATAAAATAATTTTGTTTACGTGCTTACGTGGTACTACTGTCAAAACTATCACTCACTATCACTGAGAAACACTTTTTTTTAACGCCCACACACCCTGGATGGGTTCTATTTTTTTTACCTTTTTCGGTATCTTGTTTTTTAATCAAACACACTCGGTGGTGCAAGCAAAACACATAACCTCGATATTTTAATTTTCGTTTCGACTTTAAATAATTTACATGATAAGACCTATGATTATTTGAGTTGAGCATATTATTATATATTTTTATCAAGCCTTTTTCATTAGACTAATGAGAATTGCATTTGATAAATATAATTTTAATGAAACCCTAATTATAATTAACCCAATTTTATTTAAATAAATAAAATTGTCATTTAGATATGAAAAAAAATAGATCATATTTATTAAATGAGAAAGAAAATAAAAAAATAAAAAAAAAAAAAAAGTAATCAGATAAAAAAAAAAACGTAATTTATTTGATTTATTTAAAAATTTCATGAAAATAATAAAAGTATATGCAATATAAACTAAATTATATTGCTGAATAAGAAATTTACTCAGGTGATTTTGTAAGCATGATTAGGAATGGTGAATCATCCTCTGAATTATTATGTTCATTTAAAATACGTTCATCAATTACAAGCTGTAATTTTATGTCATTTTGACGTATTTTTGTAATACTAATGGCACATCTTAATGTTTCATATGTTATATTTGTACGACGTACATCTAAATACTCAAGAAGAGGTGAATTTCTAAGCATAAAAATAATATCATTATCAAATATAAAAAATGATGTGAAAAGAGAAATGGGAAAGAAATTATATCAAAGTGATATCAAGCCCATTTTCTTATCTACTATTTTCTAAATATGATTTTGAACTTTTGTTTACCGACTACTCTGAACATAGTGTGAACTTAGAGAGCATTGCGCGTGATTTTTTTTCGTAACCCGCTGGTTTTCGAATAAAGTTTTAAATGGGTATATAGCAATTATTACTTAGACAAACAAATATGATTTTTGTTTGACTAAATTGTGTGCTTAATAAAATACGCAGCACAGAATATTATAAATGGAACAATAAACAAATAAACAAATGTGTTTATGGCTCATTGTTTTTAATTTAAGATAAAATTATTAAATAATTATTATTAAATAATGAAAATGGACAAAGTATAATATAAATGATTGTAATATCACTGACCTTTATGCAGCAACAACAGGAAAGATGATCCAGTAGCTGATGATTAATCCATTAATTGTAATTGATCACTAAACACGTTACACTTTTATTTTTAGAAAAAACACTGTTAACACTTTTTTACACACTTCACATACCGATTCAAACTAACACTTTTAAAAAATATGAACAACAATATCACCGAATGTTATTCAAACTATACAACAATAAAAAAAAGAAAAAAATATTAAACCGAACAAAATAACAATCACTTTTAACACTTAAAACTTAAAACACTTAAAACGTAAATTACTTTCAATAGTGCACAACCAAATGCAATAAAGTGCAATATAATAACTCAAATAACTGTCTTATCAAATTGTCACCAACAATGTCATACTGTTTTTATTTTTAATTCATAAGAAACACTGACAACGCCTAAATCACTTGGTGGTATTGCTTTTGCAATAATCAGTGCCCCATAAAGATAGCTGTACCATCAAATAGAGCAACAAGAACTAGTTACTTATGATAATCACCACCAATGTCATACTGCTTTTTTTCTCTTCACTAACAACGTTGTTTTGCTGAAATGACTTGGCGGGATTACTTCCAGGTGTTTTTTAAAACGAAATTGTGATGATGACTGTACTACCAGTGATGAATAAAAGTGTGTTGGCTGGTACTGTACACACACAAACTCTTGGTCAATTTCTAAGTTACCATCAAAAGTTTTATTATTATTGTGTTGTTATATTATTTATTATTTGTTGAAAATAATCTATTCGTACCTCAGATAAACGTATAAGGTACCTATGTACATACTGCATGTTTTTTTTTTTCATATAAAAAACACCAATAATTGTTAAACAACACCATAGATAGAATGAGTGAATGAACAAAGTGATTGATGATCCAGGATGCAGCAAATTATAATGACTGATTCTGAAAATGATGAATTATTGTAAACATGAGTTGTTAGATTTAATGAAAAAATTATTAATGTAAAATAAATGGAATGACACCTACATCGCATGAGTTTGGCCAAGTCCTATTGTATTCAACCACTGAAAGCAATGATTAAATTGTTAATTAATTTATTAAAAAAAAACATATTAAAATCAGCTTGAAAAACTGATCAATTTTTTTACACCAAAAAATTGTTCAATAAAAAAAAATAAATAAAAAGAACAATTGATGATATAATGTAATTGTTATTGTGTTTAACCAACAACAACAGTAACAATTAATTAATTGTTAATCAACTTACAATGAATTTTTTTTTTCTTCTATTGCTTGGACTATGCAAAATATTTATAAAGGATATGTAAATGATATGATATATTAATGATGAAAACCTCGAAAATCATACACCACAACTCATTTTAAAACTGAAAAAAAATAGTAAAATTATCATTTAGTTAATTAAAAACAGTCATTTTAATTAATATAAGGTACATTGACATTGATGTTGTCGACATTGGGGTTGTTATATGTAAAAAAAATTTACATGAACAATGTCGACAAAGCTTGTTGCGTCATTTTTTTTAATTTGTCATTGTAGACTAAAAAAGACATCAACCCACCTGTTTTTATACTCATTTTGAAGAGGGAAGCTTAACAAACAATATTTTAATATTTTTAAACCTCGATTGATCTTTAACAATGATTATTTTATGCTCTAAAGTATGCTCCCGCCGAATGATGACGTGGACTTTTCGTCATTTAACGGCCATATTGGATTTCACAAAATGGCGGACAGAACTCACAAGCGCCAACAACTATCTAACATTTAAAATATAAAAAATCAAAATGGTGTATAAAAAAAAAATTAATAACTAATAATAATAACAAATTTTAATCAATATTAATAATAAATAATAATTTTATAATGACAAATAATTATATGACTTGTACAAAATCTTCAATTGTTGATAATAAAAAAAAAAAAACTGAATAATCACTCAAAATTCATTTAAAAAAAAATTAAATAAATGTAATTATATTGTTATTAATTCTATTAAACTCAAATAATAAATTTATATATTAATTAAAAATATATTTAATATATTTTGCACAAAAAAGAGTTTATCCTAGAAACTTTTTCTTTTTATTATACGAATTATTCATATTTATTCAATGTTTTTTTTTTTTTTCAATTTTCTCATTTTAATAGATTTAACTTATACCTGTACAAGTTTCTGTTTGAATTATATACAACAATTCTTGCAAAAAAATACAAACAAAAGCATACATACTCTATCAATTGTCATGTTCGGATTTTTCAATTATTCCATTGACTATTTTTAAATTATTTTTATTATTAAATAATAATAAACAATTAACAGGAATCAACTAGCTAGCAAATAATGCCTATAAATTCGCACATACAGTTGACACGAGAGATTTTACACAAGCCTTTACAATATACACAACATTTTGATTTTGTTTTTTTGTTTTTTCTTTCAACAGCAAGATTTTTCATTGCCTCAAAATATATGTACAATCATACAAACACCTAGTGTTATAATTATTATTATAATTTCTTTTTTTTTTTGTACATTTTTTAAGTATTATTTTTCTTGGACTGTTCTGATAGATATATTGATGTATTGATAAATGAATTAGTTAACTATTGATTATGTTGAACACGTAGAAAAATAAATTTAAAAAACAAAAAAAAATGTTGTTATTTACAACAAATGAGTCTTGTGTTTTTATCAATACAATATATTATCATATTAAATTGTTAAAGTTCATCATCAAATCTATTTTCACTCTTTTTAATTGCACCTTCATCACTAACTATTTCATTAGTTAAATTTAATTCTTCATTTTTTTCTGTTATTATTTTTTCATTATTATTATCATTTTCTTTTGGTTTAATTAAAATATCATCATTCAAAACTGGTGTTGTATTGTCTTGACTAACTTTAGCTACTTTATGAAATTCAGTTCGTAAATTTTTCAAGACATCTTGAATATTTTCTAAAAGATTGTCATATACTTTGAATGACTCAACGAGAGCTTCCATTCCTTTTGAATTTTTATTAACTTGAAATAAAACTGCTTTCAATTTTTTTACTAAATTTGGTGGCAATCCATTGATTGTATCAAATGCTTCAAGTTTTGGTTCAACATCAGATAATTCTCTTAAAAACCAATTGACAAGTTCAATTGTATTTAAATTTTTTTTAATTATTGAATTATCTGTTGGTTCATTTCTTTCTTTTTCCAACCAATCATAATATCCTTCAATTTGTGTTAATAGAATTATTTTAAATGGTGGTTTTTTAGTTTTAGCATATATTTGATTCATTATTATTTGCTTAATAGCATTCCAAACTTGTTCAGTTGATGATAAATCATTATCAGATAAAGTTGGTGTAATTTTTTTAGCAGTATTTGTATTTTTTAGTGGAGGTTCAATGACAATACTTGCGTCTGTTGTTATTTTTATTAATGGAATAATTTGTCTTGTTTTCTTATCCTCATTTATTAAATTTTTTGGAATAAATGCTCGTAATTTTTGATGCTTAATTATGAATTCTTCACTCTCGATAATTTCATTATCAATTTTTAATTCTATTGGTGCCACAATAGTGTTCTGGCTGCCTCCAGTTGAACTCTGTGTCAATGAAATATATATATATTTAATTTTAATATTAATTTAGTTTTATGTTTATAAAATAATATTATTAAAACAACAAGGAAGGAAATTAAATTATGGAAAGAAAATAATATTTTGAATAGAATGACAAAAAACTTAGGTAAATAAATCAATTTATTTAGATTGTTGGGAATAAATTATATATATTTTTTTATATAGTTAAAAATGTTTGTCGTCGCAAACTTAATAAACGAAACCAATATTCAATAATAAAACATAACAAAACACAAACAAAACAAACCTGAGTTGATACTGGACGTGTTAAAAATTCTTTAACTGAACTTTTTATTCTTTCAAACATGGATTTATCATCATCTGGTGATTTTAATAAAATATCATCACCAATATAATCACCTAATAGCAAATAATAACAAAATTGTTTAACAGTTAATTTTATTATTAAATAAAAAGCAAATAAAGCTTACCAATTGTTACAACAATGTCATTTTCACTATCAATAATTGCACGTACAAGTTCAGTTGCTTCAGTATTAAATAGAAAAACAAATGGTATTTTAATTTCATCAGTTGTCGTTCCATCACCTGACATTGCAAACATTGGTGATGTAGTTGAACTTGAGCCAATTGTTGTATCCAATACAATACCAGCTAATGCACCAGCTTCTTGAATCATTTTAGCTTTTTCAATAAACATACAATTTCCTCTTGACACAAGTGCAATATTTCCTTCAATCATTTTAGCATTAGTTAATGTATCACATCCTTCAGCTGGTTCAGTAAGTACTGGTTTACCAATAATCTTACTATTACCACGTAATTTTGGTCCAAATTGTGCTGGTCCACCAATTAATGTAACCTCTTTAAATCCTTCAATATCTTTTCTTAAATACGTGACTGCCTCAGGTCTTGTTTCTGATTCTTTGGCTTGTCTTCTACTTAATTCGACCATTTCTTGCATAAACATAAGACCCTCTTCAGCATCTTGTACTGTTCTTGCATTTGAAAATGTATGCAATAATTGAATTCGTCCATCAGCTGATGTTAATATTGTTATTCCCATATTACTCAACATTTTCAAGTGTTCTAAATTATTTGCTTGAAATTGTGATGCACTTAAACGACGCTTAACCGTTCTCCTTGGACAAACATCTTCAACCATATTACGTAATGGCTGACGTACTGATGCTGGAAATAAATGTAAGCTATTTGGACATGTACGATCAAGTTCTTCAACTTCAACAGCATCCAAGTCAATTTCCTATTTTTAATTATTAAATTAATTAAAACACTTTGGTACAATATAACTTTGTTAAAAAAACAAATCAACACTTACTGATGAAAAATTACTACGAACAGCAGCCAGAGTTAATGGCAATAAATGTCCTTCAGTTGTAAATATAAATTCATCTAAATCAAGTACCAATTCACTTGGTTCAGCAAATAAAAGAAATAAATACTTGAAAGTTTCAGATAATACAAAACTTTCCATTGTATCATCATGTTTATTTGTACGAACATCTGATACAGCTGCATAGCCACAAGGTACTCGGGCATATGTTTGAAGACTTTTAAGAACTTTACGACCAACACCCAAATAATAATGATCACCAGTTGCACGATATAGAAAATAAGTTGACTCTAAAAATTCTGGACGTAATGGATGATGTCCCCAGTGAACTTGAAAGTCTGTTGTAAATGCTTCTGGTATAAAATTATGTCTCTGCATAACTTGATACAACATTTCATGAGTTTCTACTGCTGGTTTTATATCACCTTTTAATACCTTTTATTAAGAAAAAAAAAAAACAGAGATAAATTAATTAAAATTTAATATAAAATTAAAAAATTTATTTACCTGAAGTCCTGGCCAAAATGCCAAAAGAGCATCCATAAAATTTTTTGAGTTTGTATTCGGTCTGTGCATGTGTACATCGAGTAACATTGGACCTTGACTCACATATTTCATCACAGCCTGATAATGTTTATTAAAACGACCCAAATACTTTTCATCACCTTAAAAAAAATATAATTAATTCATATTTATAATGAAAGTGGAATCATCATAATTACCCAATAAAATATATGCTTTCAGACAGTATTCATAGTACGAATCAATTCCAGCACCAACACCAGAATCACGTCTGACCCAATCACCAGAATGTACATTCAATACTGATCCCATAAGATCAGTTCCTCTGTGTCTCATCTTCCACAAAGCATCCATAGCTTTTTGTGCTTTTTCTTCAAATATTGTTTCACCAGTTAATCTGGATAATGTTGCCATTTCTAATATCATACTTCCAGCACAGGCAGTGCATGTTTCACGACACATTTCAGCTGGTATACCTTTCATTCCATTTTGTAAATTAATTCTACCATATGGAATTCCAGTTGTTGTATTAAATGCTGGTAAAAACCTGTATCCTAAATCTTTAGCAAGAGCTAAAAGTTCACCACGATACCATGGCATAATATCAGCACGTATTTGTAAATATTCAGCAAGTATGTGTCCACTCAAAAGACCCCTTGATTAACAATTTATAATCATTATTAGTATATTATTAGAACCAACTTGATTAGTAACATATAAAAAACTTACCCAAGCATACGAATATTTGTTTCGAATAAAGATACAATAACATCTGTGTCAAATGTTACATTTTTAACAATTAATTTAACAGCATTTTCAAATTCACCAAGATCACCAAGTACAACAAGTGTATCAAGTGTGTCGACAAGTGTCAATGAAAAATTACCAAGTGTCGAATCAATATCACCTCTATCTGGTTCTGATCCACGATATCTTCCTTTACAACTTAGTGGCATTAATTCATCAGCTGGATAAGCGTTATCCATGTAAGCATTGTATGCATGATAAAACATATCTCGAGCTTCCTCTCTATTAAATAATTAATTCAAATTAACAATGTAGAAATTAACAAACAATATGTTTTTAACTTACTTGAGAGAGTTTCGCTCTTTTCTACTCATAAACTCTACATGATTATCTTCACTTGAAGCACATGATAAATCAACAACTTGTCCAACAATCAATAATCCAATTATCATATATTTTCTGGCCATTTTAACAACCTAGATTGTTAATTTATTATTTTTTTTTTTGTCAAGATCTTATTCTTGAATATTTTCTCATCATTCGTATAATTTTAATACAAATAATTATCCCTTTTTTTTAATTTCTCTTTGTTATTATTTATTATGATTATTTAGAAATATTTTTAATTAAAATAAAATGTCAATCAATAAATTCACGTTGATATTTTCATACTGATTGTTTAGTATGGTCACCTGATTTCATTATTTTTAAACTCACATATAAATATATTAATACTTTATCGATAAAAAAAAAAAGAGAATATTAATTCATACAACTTTGTAAAGAATTTTTTTTTTTTTTTATTTATTTTTAACGACACTTGATATTTTTATTTAATTTTTTTATCTACTGATAACGAGTGTATAGCTTATTCAAGTGGAAAATAAATTTTTATTTGACACGTAATACTTGTAATAATTTTATAAAAAAAAAACTTTTTAATAGAGCATATGCTTACAAGTAAAAAAATAAAATTGTTGACATTTACAGCTGATTACATATTTTAGTTATTATATTTTTTTACAAATATATTTCAAGGCTAGGCTAAAGTGTAGATGATGTGGCTACTGTCAAATGGTGATTTGACACATTTGTCATTAATTCAATTTGTCACAATTTATAATGAGCTGTTTCACTAATTATTTTTGACAATTATCATTTTTTAAATTGTCTTTTTATCACATGAAAGTACACAGTAGTAATCATTACAATGACTATTCCATCTTAAACCGATTAACTCTTTTTTTCTTTTTTGACTGTTGTTATTGTTCAATATCTGTATATTGATGTAATTTAAAATTTTTTTTGAGCAATTTGATGATGTGTTATCAATAAAAAACTAACCTGTTTTTTATGTGACAAATGACACAATAATAATAAGAAACAGTACTTCACTAAAAAAGAAAAAAAGACTGACTTATCGTCAGTAAATAAACATTAAAGAAAGAACCGAACTGAAGCTGAACCTAATCATTTCTATTTCCTGTCAATTATAAAACTCGACTGAAATATTAGAACGATTAGTCGACATCATTGGAATTATATCCCACCCACTTCAGGCTGTACTTAGTATAAAAACACGCATGTCGTATTGTGCAGTCGCATGTTAAATATTAAACTGTAAATTAATTATTGAACAAAATAAACATGAAGCTTTTAACACATAATATGTTGTCATCAAAGTGTCTTAAAGGAGTCAGTGTTGGATATCCTCTTGGTATTGTAGTACGTATTATTAATTGCTGGTTTTTTTTACAATAAAAAATAATTGTGTTGAATCACTGTTATTATTATTATTTTTTAGAATAAAAACTACTTAACACGTGTGTTTTATTTGTTGTTGAGTTCATTGTTAATTGTTTGTTTTTTTGTTTTGTCAACAGGCTAAGGATATCAAAGTATCTGAGCAAGATTTTAATTCAGAATTCATTGCAAGGATTATTCCAAAATTGGACTGGTCAACTTTGTGGAAGGCAGCTGAAAGTGTAAGTAAACAAACAAATGTTGATAATGTTTTCTTAATATTAAAAAAATAAACAAAACAAGTTGATAAATAATTTTATTATTATTTAAACATTGTAGATTGGACATGTTGGTGAACTGCCAGAGCAATTAATTCAAGATTTTGAATCTAATGAAGATTTTTTAAAGAAAGTTCATCATGTTTTACTTGAGGTTGAAGTTGTAAATGGTGATTTACTTTGTCCAGAGTCTGGACGTAAATTTCCAATTAATAATGGTATACCTAACATGCTACTCAATGAAGATGAAGCATAGGTATTTTATTGTTATGGCTTATGACAGTTCAAATTAATTATTAAATTCACAACAATAATAATAAAGAAAATGTAAATTTATCACAACGAAGACATTCTAACAACAATATTAATTTTGTTAATAATTAAGGAACAATTATAAACGTAAAACAATTGATATTTTCATTTGTATCCTTTAAATGTTATATTTTTTATGAGTTGAATAAAATTAATGACTACGTATAATTGTTTATCTTGATTCTTATTATTTATTTATTAGTTATTAAATTTTTTTTCACACCATTTTGATTTTTCATCATTTAAATTTAATTTATTTATCTTTTAAAAATTTATAATATTTAAAACAATTCATTTGGTGCAAAGGTATTTACAAAATATTATTTTTAAAATTAAAAAAAAATTTGATTTTAGTATTTTTTTAAATAAATTACAGGTAATTTTCATTTTCATTTGAAAATATAATAAATAATGTTGAATAACGAAGTAAACTCATTGACTTAAACAATTTATATTTTCAATTTTATTAAACAATTAGGTAAATTTAATGATCAATGATAATTTGGCTTTTCCAAATAATTTACAATTTTTTTTGTTGAATCTTCAAGACCATTTGATAAAATATATTTTAATACAAAATAAATAAATAAAAAAAGAAATCTATTAATAAAATTAATCAACAAAATAATTTCTTTCTAAAAATAAACGATAAATAAATTAAAAAAAAAAATATATATAAAACTATTTCAAGGATAGATTAAAGTTGTTATTGAGTATAAACAATATTAGATATTTTGGTAGTAAAAGTTTCAAGTACCTCACAGCCCAATGAAGGATTAGCTTGTTTGATCAATGCATATCCACTTGTGGTGATAACTTGTCGTAAATGACAAATGATAAAATTAATTGCTGCTTTCTTTAATTGTTGAGCATCATACAAGTCAGCTGTCATGAGTGTCTCAGCTGCATTATCGATATTTAATTCTTCATAAAATGCTTCTTCACATAGTGCCTTTAACTTATCAAGTTGATATTTATCAGCAACTTGTAGCAATGAATTTTTAAAATAACTTATAGTTGCACTTGGTAAATAATTTGTATGTAAAAAATTTAACATCATTTTACAAACAACAGAATGAATGTCTTTTAATTCAACAATATTTTCTAAACTTTCTTTTGTCTCTTTGTGTTCAAACATTGCTGTAAATACTGGACTGTTTGATGTCAATAGACTTTTGTAAATTTTAAATTTATCATTACCAATTTTAATTGTAACAATATCACCAACACTTTTATCTTTTATCATTGTTTCTAATATTTTTTCATGATGATTATCTGGTATGTTGATGATTGTTTTGTGTTGTCTTATTGACATATCAAGTGATTGAATTATTTGACATGATATTGTCAAGCAATCATTTGGTAGATATGCATTTGATTTGTTGAATAAAAATGATCTTTTTATGAAACATGGATAACCCCATGATGTTGTTGATGCACCAGCTGGATAATAATCTTCTCTTTCATATTTAACTTTCATATCAGATGTTAACAATGAAAATTTAAATTTCAATTGATTTTTTGTCATTTTTTTACTCACAGATTTATTAACAAAACATACAAATACACCCACATAATTTTTCACAGATTCAGTATCACCATTTGGAAATACTATCAAAAAAAAATCTTTACTTTCATTTGGACCAAATGTTGGAGAAAAAATTGCTTGGCATTGTGTTTTGTATTGACTGAATTTCTTGATTCGCCATTTCCAAGTACCAGTTGATTCGGTTTGATCAAGATCATCAACTGCCAACATTTTTTACTGGAACAAATATCAGTTAACAATTAAAAACAAATATTTATTAGTTTTATTTAATTAGTATTTTACCTGATGTTAAAATTGGAAATTATCTTTAATTTATTTTTAATTTTAATAATTGAAAATAGCTTCTTCCACGTGTTTACAATTAATCTATTGTTTTTTTTTTTTTTTCACCGAGAAAATTTGAGCATAATAAAATACACAGAATTTTATTTCACACAATAATATTTATTTACTTATTGTTATAACTTTAATTCTTTAAATTATCTATAAATATTTTTTAATTATTTATTTATTTTTTAGTTAACTAATTTTGCTAATTTTCTGCACTTTCTGCAGTTGTTGGATTATTATAAATATTTTTTTTTCTTTCTCTCTTTCTCTCTTATTTTTTCTCTCCAATAAAATTTAAACTTGCAAAAGGTGTTAAAATAATTAACTCATTTTTATTTGAAACTCTAAGATGTCGTTAGTATATTTTTCTCTGAAATAAATAACAACAAAATTAATAAAAATGGCGTCTTATTCTATCCGATTCATGGAGTTTTATGCATGTTTATGTTTATATGTGTAAATAGAACCTGTAGACCTCCATGATCGTATCTATTTGTATTTAATCTAGATTGCCAAAATAGAATTATTTATTTTGTAGATATTTTGTCTGACGTTTTATGTGAGCTAATTATTAATTAATTGATTGGATAAAATGGATTATTTTGTGGCAAACAATTCATTAGCCCCAGCTCCAATGGGAATCCAGAGTACAGCTGGTGCAGTACCAGTGAAAAATGAAAAAGGCCAAGTGTCGATGAAAAAGGTAAAAGTACATCGTTATGTATCTGGTAAACGTCCAGAGTATGCACCAACAGCAAGTTCAAATGAGTCGTCTGAAGAGGATGATTTTATTGATCGTAAAAAAACTGATGCTGGTCGAGGAGATGATGATGATGATGATGAAGATATTGATAACAATGCTGATGAAAAAGCAGATGATGATGCTGAACAAGATGCACGTTTACGTCGTTTAACAAAATTAAACAGACAACGTGATCGTGCATCTGATGATAATGATGATGATAATGATGATGATGAAGATGAAAATGATGAAGATGATTCAAAAAATGTTGTAATTCGTGCTGAAAGACATCGTCGTATTCATGAACCAGAAATCATTGAAACAACTATTGAAACAATACCAGAAAAATCAAAAAAAAGAATTAAATTAGAAAGTTCAGATTCATCAGAAGAAGAAGAGCTATCAGATACAGAAATTGAAAGACGTAGAGAAGCATTAAAAGCACGAGTATTATCTAAAAAAGAACATGAAGAAGAACAATTGATTCAAAAAGAAGAAGAACTTAAATCATCTAGCTCTGAAGAAAGTTCAGAGTACGAAGAATATACTGATTCTGAAGAAGAAGAAACTGGACCAAGATTAAAACCAGTATTTGTTAGAAGAAAAGACAGAGTTACAGTAATTGAAAAGGAAAAAGAAGCTATTCAACAAAAACAAATTGAACAAGAATCTAAAAAAATGGCTGATGAAAGAAAAAAACAATCTATGAAGGTAATTAATAGCTGACTAATTTAAACAATTAATTTAATAATTTATTTATAATTTGATTTTTTTTTTAGATGGTTGAAGAAGCAATTAAAAAAGAAACAACAAAAACAAGTGAAACCACTACCATTGAGGGTAAAATTGATGATGTTGATACATCTGATGAAAATGATGAGGTTCAATATGAAGCCTGGAAATTACGAGAAATGAAGAGAATTAAATCTGATCGTGATGAACGCGAAGCGTAAATATAATTAACATAAACATTTTAAAAATAATACTAAAAACTAAACTAATAATTTTTTATATTTTTACTTTTTTAGAATTGAAAAAGAAAAATTAGAAGTTGAAAGACTTAGAAATTTGACTGAAGAAGAAAGACGTCAAGAACTACGATTAAATCCAAAAACAATTACAAATAAAGCAGCCAAAGGAAAATATAAATATTTACAAAAATATTATCATCGTGGTGCATTTTTCATTGACGTACATAATTCATCACTTCAACGTGATTACTCTGGACCAACACTTGAAGATCATTTTGATAAAACTGTGTTACCAAAAGTAATGCAAGTTAAAAACTTTGGAAGAAGTGGAAGAACAAAGTATACACATTTAGTTGATCAAGATACAACACATTTTGATTCACCATGGATATCAGAAACAGCACAAAATTTAAAGTTTCATAATAATCAAGCAGCTGGTATGAAGCAAATATTCGAAAAACCATCATTAAAACGTTCAAAACATTCCAAGGAATCAAAAGAACCAAAGGAATCCAAGGATTCATGAGAATAAATTATAAATATAGATAAGTGGTATTAATAAATTGTAATAAGTCTATCATAATAAACTTGTAATTATTTAAGTTTTTAAACATCAACAAATTATTTATTGATCCCCAATTGATTATAATCACATTTATTCATGAAAAAAATTTATCTCTAAGGATAGAGAGGATAGGCTAGTCAAAATCTAGTAGTTTATAGTAACAAATAGGTCTAAGTACATGATGGGTTTAAGATAAAATTTGGTGTCATTATTATTATTAATAATAACAATTATTTTATAAATAAAAAAAATGCACTTTATGTATTTTAATAAATGTAATTTATTATTATGAAACTAATTTAGTTTCTTCTGGTAAATTGGTGAACTTGTGGTTGTACAATTTGGACTGAAATGTTACTTGT
>JAPYYR010000245.1:0-15358 GCA_030523065.1 Aphidius colemani | reverse complement strand
CTCTGCGTTCTCTCTCTTCTTCTTGAAGTTTAATTGAAATACCACGAACCTGGCTATGACGAAGACGTTTCATCAAATGTGTAACAAAACTGCAAAAGATAAATTTATAAATTAACATATGATCAGTCAAATCTACTACAAGAAAAATGATGGTGAAAAAACCTACCCAGCAATTTTGTTTTTGAGGGGTTTGCTGGGAATGATAGCAATTTCCTCGCATATTCTTTTGTTGGTATGGAAATCAAGAGTCAAACGAGTGTAGTATTTCTCGATGATGAGCCTTGCAGCTTTTTTGACAGTCTTTGTCCTAACACGACCCTGTAAAAAATTAAATAATCCATTAATAATTATTCCACATAGCACTTCACAATCACTTTTAATTGAATAAAAATTCACATTAGTTTTTTATTAAAAAATTTTTATTTATATAGAGAAATAAATGCAAATTAAAAAACATAAATTACTTACCATGTTGTTTAATAAGCGAGGCACAAGCAAAAAGAGTTTTTCTAACCACAAAAAGGCAGACTTGTGGTGTGTCTGCTCGTGTCTATGACCTAGATGTGCTTACTCGATGCGCTGACATTTTACATAAGCCCCATCTGTAGATTAATCTGTAAAAGCATTTTTATTTTTCCTGACCGACAAGATATGTTATAAGGAAAAAAAAAAAACAACAACAACAACAACATCAACACAGTTGATCTCTCTCTTTCTCTGTTTTTTTTTGTCTGTTATCTTTCGGCAAAAAAAATTTGTTTTTTTTTTTATAAATTTAACCCTTTCCTTTCATAATATACAATTGAGTATTAATGTGTTGGATAAAATAAAGATAAATTTATTTATCATCACATTAAGCGTCAGTTAGTTTGTTAGTCACTGGAGTTTGGCTTGTCAAGTTGTCATTACTCTGATTGACTCTCATCAAGGTAAGACGTATTTTATATTTTCCTTTGTCATCCTAGTTTAATTTAATTATTTTTTACATATTTTTGTCTTCATGACTCATCAATAATTAATTTATCATTGATGATAATGCTGTTTCGCTTCATCAACTGTCCAACAAAAGAAAATTATTCTATTGTTGATATTTTTTTTGTTTTTGTTATTTTTTATTATTTCTATTTTATGTAATTATTAATACTGTTTTTATAATAACTGTGGGGGTAATGATGCTGAGGAAAATATTTTTCAAATTTATCTTTTGCTGAGTCAGCTGATAGCCCACACCATTTGGGTCAAGCAAAGTTCAAACGAAACAAAGCAGATATTCTTTCCAAAATATAAAATAATCATCATAAGTTTTCATTTATTTATAATTAATTATTGTTTTTTATTTTTGTAGAATTTCAAAATGATTCTCATGAAGGTGTTGCTTGCGTTCCTGTTTGTTGGTAAGTTTATATTATTTTCAGTATAATTTAACTAACAATTGAAGATAATTATAATAATATTTGTCGAGAAAAATATTCAGCTATTTTTAATGTTAAATCCAAGTGTCTCATTTGAATATTATATTATCAAATATAATCCTCATAATATTTTCATAAAATAAACAACAAATAAATAACAAACTATTTCTTTATAAATAAATTGATAATAAATTCTCGAAAGCTGGTCATTGAACACTTTTAATGATAAGACATTCAAAGAAATATTCATAATAATAAATTAATTAAAAATAAGAAAAAAATAAAATGTATAATCAGCTTTGTATATTATAATAAAAGTGAAGAAACGAATGAATAATTAATTATATTTAAAGGAATTGCAAGTGCTCATGGAAAAAGTGTATTAGCCCCAACTTTTAGTCCAGCTTATGTTGCAAAGGGAACATTATTTATTCCTTATGCTGAAATACGTGAACCTTTCTACGTCTGGTTCGACAGTAACTCAGGCTCATCTAGAATTGATTACTACGGAGGTAAAATATAATTATATAATTTCATGTTTAATATCAAGTTAAATATAAATAAATTTTCCAGGAATGGTTAAAACTTATCAGCTCTCTAATGATGGCTCACATGGCTCAAGCATTAAAATAATACCACTTACAACTGAAAAATTTACAAACAAGGAAACTTGTTTGAAAGTTGAAGGAAATTCAGAAATGGCTATTAAACCACAAACAATACTTCCTGATACACATGGAATGGAGGTAATTTAATTTACATATAAATTATTTATTTGATTACGTCAAATTGTCATATGTCTTTTTGTTAACAACATGGTAATTTGTTTAGTGTATTGGTGAAGAAATGGTTAATGGTCAACAATGTGAAAAATGGCGTTTGAATGAAGTTATTGGTGACAAAGACAATAAATATACACTCTGGATAAGTTATAAAAAAAATAAATTAACTGGTGTTAAAGAGCCAATTCCAGTTAAATATGAAATGCGAGGCTTTAATACACTTCTTGGTTCTCACTATGATCATTATTATCTGGACTATGACTGGTATTCATACGAGACTCCAAGCTCAGATGTCTTTCAAATTGCTGACAGTAAATTTTTTTTCATAAATTAATTACAAAAATAAAAAACGTTGAATTCATTATCATCATATTTTACATGGAATTTTTTTTATATTTTCAGATTCAACTTGTACAAATTTCCCAGGTCCTGGTGATCGTCATTTATACACATTCAATCCAATGGCAGAATTCATTCACCATGCTGATAGTCACGTTGATAATGAATTCGATTATTTTAAAAAAACTCATAAAAAAATTTATGCAAACGAAACAGACCATCATCGCCGTAAAGAAAATTTCCGTCAAAATTTACGTTTCATACATTCAATGAATCGTGCTAATTTGGGTTATCAATTGGATATTAATCATCTTGCCGATTTGAATGATTTGGAATTAAAAGCATTACGTGGTAAACAATATACTGATGTTGATGACAATGGTGGCATGAAATTTCCGTACACAGATGATGAGATAAAAATTTTAAAAAGCTCAATACCAACAAGTTTTGATTGGAGATTATATGGAGCTGTTACACCAGTTAAAGATCAATCTGTTTGTGGTTCATGTTGGAGTTTTGGTACAACTGGTGCTGTGGAAGGAGCATATTTTCTTAAGTATCATAAATTACTTCGATTATCACAACAAGCATTGATTGATTGTTCATATGGATTTGAAAATAATGGCTGTGATGGTGGAGATATGTATTTTTTTAAAAAGCAATATTTAATTCATTGTCATTTGAAAAAATGGAATCAATTTTTTATTTAATTCTGTACAGGATTTTCGTGCTTATCAGTGGATAATGGCACATGGTATACCAACTGAAGAAGAGTATGGTGGTTATATTGGTCAAGATGGTTATTGTCATGCTAATAATGTTACAATGGCTGCACATATGACTGGTTTTGTTAATGTCGATAGAAATAATGTTGATGCATTGAAAATTGCCATTGCTAAACATGGTCCAATATCAATTGCTATTGATGCATCACATAAAACATTTTCATTTTATTCAAATGGTGTTTATTTTGAAAAAAATTGTGGTAAATATATTTAGCTTTTGTTGGAATTTAATTTTATTATTTTACATGCAATATTTTTATGATAATTTTGGTTTTTTTATTCAAGGAAATACTGAGGATACATTGGATCATGCTGTTCTTGCTGTTGGGTATGGTGAGATGAATGGTCAAGGCTACTGGCTCGTTAAAAATTCTTGGGTAAGGATATTATCATTGAATTTGTTTAATTGTTTTTACCTTTTTTTGATGAATAACTTTAACTTTTAGTCCAATCTGTGGGGCAATTCGGGCTTTGTATTGATGGCACAGAAAGATAACAACTGTGGAGTTACATGTGCACCAACTTATCCTGTGATGGCTTAATTTAAGTTGTCAATATTTTTCATCAAATCCGGTATTTATATCTTAAATATATACTGGATAATTTAAATATTTTTTTCAAATATTTTCAGTGATTGGATTTAGAATTTACATAATTTAGATAGTAATCATTTTATAAAAATAAAATTTGTTTAGAAAATAAATGAGTTGATTGAAAAAGTATTAAAAATTTTTGCAAAATTGATTTTACCATTTCCAATAAAAGAAAATTTCAAGTTAATTTTTAAAAAAAAAACAACAATTATTAATTCATCTTTTTATATTTTTTTATTGTAAGAAAAAATTGCATTTGTGAATTAATTTTTTTTTTCTTAAGTACTTTGAATACATATCTGCATTATTGCGATAAAATTTATCTCTATACACATAAAAGCTCGCTAATATCTCACTTTGAAATTTTATACTTTCATATACATATAATTTTTTTTTTTTAGATTATCTAAAAACATATTATTTTAATTTTATAATCAGTTTTATCACTGGACCCTTCATTTTGGATTGATCGATATTCCTTTGCAAAAATCATTGGCCTTTGACAATACAATAAATAATTGTCTATTAATTTTATTTTAAATCTACATTTGTCTTACTTTTTGTTAGTTTTTTTCATTTCTTTTTTTTATTGGAATAATCGATCATCTACTTACTCATTAATTAATAATAATAATAACTAATTATTGTTTAACTAAAAATACAGTTCTAGGAATGACGATAAATTTGGTCTAATAAACAGATCCATATTTGTTTTTTTTTTTTGTTTGTTCTACTATAATCACTTCTAAAATGTGTGTGGGTGTGTTTGTGTGTTAAATATTTTCTTTTCTATTCCATTGTTTGAAAAAAAAATAAAAAAAGAATAGAAGAGAAAAAAAAATAAAAGAAAAGTTAAGAGCTCCATTATAGAAATCCCATTTCGAGGGCATTGTAAAGTGCCTGGGTGTCCGAGTGGCTGTTGATTCTCCAAAAGGGGAAATTGTGCGCACGTGCAGCTGTCTCTTCATCAGGTCCATCACCAATCACCACGTATGTGCAACGACGACCAAATTTTGCAACTACACGTCCAAAACAACTCTCTTTACCTTAATAAAAATAATATAATTTAATAAACACAAATTTATCAATTAGTAGTAATAAAAAAACTACAATAATTACCAATTTTAGTTGATGAATAAATATTTTCAATTGGAAATATACCTCCAATACCAAATAATAAAATTTTTGATAATGCAGGAACAAGACCAGTTGTTGTAACAAGTATATTAACACAATGACTACGTTTGTTAATTAAATTTAAACATTTCATTGTTGATGTTAACCAATTGTCAGTAACTTGTTCAACATCTGATCTTAATTGCAGCCATTGTTCACGTTTTGATCCACCAAGTAAACCACCAACATTATTTCTATAGTTACAATATATTTCTTTTATTTTTCTATAACGAAATGCTAATTTTCTCATCCAATCAACACCACCTCTAACACCAGACTGTAAACATATACCATTATTTGCTGATGCACAATGAAAACCATCAGCTGAAAAATTATATGATGATAAATCTTGTCCATTGTCATCTGATGATACATCATCAATATGTACTTGATCACAATCCTGTTGAATTAATTTGATTAATTATTTATTTCTATTTTATAATTTAATTATTTTTAATTATTAAAAAATGTTACCTCAACATCATTGAAAAAAAAATGTGTATCAGCTAAATTAAATATCATTTCCTCCATCCCAACAGCCAGCTGTTTCAACAAAGCTGGATTTTTTCCATGCTTTGTAGCATATTGTCCGGTTAAAAGAGAATGAAACACAACTATGGTTTCGTCTAGATCCCATATGAATATACGATCTGGTCCGGCTTCTGTTGTATCTGCTGAACCAATACTATTTCCGCTTCCGCTTTGTCTTCTTCCACGTTTACAAGGCTTCGCTGATGTTCCTGATGAATCATTATTATTATTATTCTATCCTTGTGTATTTTATTTATTATTTTTCAAAAAATATAGCTATTTACCTTCATTACTTAAACTAACTACTGGTTCTCTAGGTGTTAATTCAACATTTTCATGAGGAATTGAATCTAAATTTATTCCTGTTGGCTTTGGTGGTTCTGTATTGAATTAAAATAGTTTGATGGATCAATTGGGCTCTTAATAAACTGGTGAATTATGTTATTCATTGATGATTAAATTACCTGTAAAATTAATATTCCCAATGTTGAATGAAGCTGGGGGTGGATGATATCCTGGAACAGGATAATAACTCGAGTATTGATGATGAAGGGGAACACGATCATTGCCATATAGACACGTGTTATTGTAAGCAGAATAATCTAATTTTTGTGTAGATTGATGGGATATATTTTGATGTCCCATGGGTTGAAATGTTGTTCCACCAGTATTGTAAGTTGGATATGATGCATATTGAGTCATGGGATTTGGTGGTGTGTAACTACTTAAATATGATGTTTGAAGACCCGGTGATGTTTTTGTTGCTGTTGGTGAGCCGTATGATGGAGAATTGTAAAAACTGTAATTTTTTAAAAGAACCTTTTACTATATTTATTCATAATTTCGATTGATGATGAATAAAATTTAATATTTCAGCTGAATTTTGTGGATAAATTGTTTATTATTAAATTAATTAATTAATATTAACCTGTTGTAATACTGATTTGCTCCATAATACGAGCTATAATCAACTTTTTCCATCGAATCTTGATACTCATGATCTTTATCATCTGTACTGTATTCAGAGGTACATCTGTCTAAATCGAGATGTACATTTTCACCCTCTGAACATTCTTGAATTTCATTTTTGACCTCTGTATCTGTAACTGTTATTCAATTTTTTTTTTATTCATATACTATTGTAATGGAAAAAAAATATTTGAATATTATTTTTTGTATAAAAAGTATTATTTTCATATAGGTACTTTTGTTAGCTCAAAAATTCATTAAAATCAATTTTTTCATTGATTGAATTATTCAACATGTAATTGACTGTATATTTTATAAATGATTTTTTTTATTTCAATAAAAAAATAAATAAATTTAACAAATAAATTGCACATTTAACAAATAAATTTAACAAGTTTAAGTAGTATAAGCGTTAAATAGTCAGACAAGTTGAAAAACAAAAATTTCATACACTTTTTTAATTGCCCTCAAACTTGTATATGTAAAAAATTTATTTCTTTTAGACTTTTTGATTATTTAAACAACAGAAATAAAGAAAAATCAGTATCAAAACGAAAAAAAATGAATAAAAACGATAGAAATATATCTAAACATTAAAAGTTTCGAAAATTCATAAAAACGAATTTTTTTTTTTCACAAAGCTTCTATGTAAAATTGTAGAAAAAAAATATATTGACTCGATGAATATTAAAACAAACTACTGAATAATGTTATTATAGGGTTTTGAAAAAAAAAGTCTATTGGCTTTAAAAATTATTTGTCTTTCAATGAGCCAGGTGATGCACAAGTAACCCTTTATAAAATAAGGGTCGGTTTTGTGAGCTCACCAAAAGTCACCTGGTCAATATACTAAATAACACCATAAAAAAAATTATTATTAAACTAATAAATTTAAAAATTTATAAACCCATAATTTCCAATAACTAAAAATATTTCAAAGTTAATGAAAATCAAAGGAAAAACAGCTTAAACTTAATGAAAATTGATGTAAAATTTGAAGATAAATTTGATTTAATAATAAATTCGCACGTAGTGTCAATGAAGGTATCACTAATTTGGGTTTGTAAAAAATGAAATACATAAATAAATAATATATATTTACCATTGTTAACATTTCTGAGATGGTGCAATGATGCTCCAGTTGTTGTGATACTGTGAATACTATCTAAAACCACTGTCGGTTTTATCGGGTCATTGTCCTCGGCTAACATATCACTCGACCTAAAATAAATAAATATTATTAAAAATAATAATAATAAATCGTATAATTTAACAAAATAAAAATTGACTTTTAATTTATTTTCATTTTGAAATGACATTTAACACCAAGTAGTGCAATACATTGTGCAAAAGTCGTCTAAATCTATCTCGGTGTGTAAAAAAGACGTAATTCGAGTAACTGAGAACCGGATCCTTGGTCCTTGAAGTGACTATATGTCTAGCTCCAAGCTTCTAGATTTACACAAGTGTATAAACCTTCTATGTATTTTTTTCTTGTTTCTATTTCTTTATTGAATAAAATAAAAAAAAATTTAAATTAAAGTAAATTTAATATGAAAAACAAACAACAAGTTTTATTCTAATTTGAATTATTTTTTACATTAAATTTTAGCTGGAGAAAATTGTTTTTCAAGTAAATTTTTGTTTTGTATATGATTGATTTGAAAATTCAATATTTTTTATGAAATATATTTATGAAAAATTGAGAAAATATTGAGGGAGATATCAAATATATGAGGATATTTGTGGAGGCGGTAAGGCGTGTTGATCCTTGGGGCGGTAACCATTGAGGGAGGTCCCTTTTATCCAACTCCATTCTACTCTTTTGCCTGCCTGTCTCATTTTCTATCTATATATATATAAAAATATATGTTTTTTTACGTAACATATTCTTTATGTTGGCAAGTTGTTGTCCGTCTGCTCCGCCCTTTTACTAACAATAAAAATATATGTACATAAAAAGCCCAGAAGACTTAATCTTTTCATTGATTCACCTTAAAATTCAAAAATTCCATTTAAATAACTAAATTTATTAAATTGGAGTAAATTTTATGTTTCTACTTTTCTTCTAATTCAATAGAGAGTAACAGAAAATTTGTAAAAACAAAATATAATTTTTAATTAATAAAACTTGGGAAAACAATTCAAAGATATTTAGATTATTTTATGAGGATAAATTTTAATTTTGGAATAATTATTTGTTTAAAATTTACTTAGTTACAAATTATTTTACTTTTTAACTTTAATTTTAATTCTAATTTTCACTAAAAAAATTATTCGTTTAATTTAATTTCTATTTAAAAAAAAAAACAAGTAGCTTATCAATAAAATTATAGAAAAATAAATTAAATAAAAAAAAAAGAAATATTAATGTTTAGAAAAAAAATAAAAAATAAATAAATATAAAGTTTGATATGCATAAATAATTTATTCTTTCTGTTTTTTTTTTTATTTCCATCAGCCAATTTATTTGTCTTGTTAACACAATGATGTTTTTTAATTGGCATTGACACAAAACTTTGCATGAAAATTACTTAATCAACACTTGAATTATAAAACAAGTCAAATGAATTGAATTAATGCTTCCTTTTTGTTATTTTTATTAAATTAAATTTTAAATATTAATTTTATTAAAAGTGTCTGGTGAATTTTAATATCTATATATATTCAACTGCAAATATAATTTTCTCAGCTAAATATTATTTGCAATTTTCACTTGTATTGTATTGTAAATAAATAAATATATTTTTTTTTTTTTGTATTTTTATGTGTGAAAATATTTTACCGGATAAACGCTGCAAGCAAAGCAAAGTTGGTAGTGATAACGCATTTGCTTACACGACATTTGTTTATTAGATAGACAAAACGAATGTGACCGTCGAGGAACATCAAACTCTCAGATTACAATCTCATTATCAATTTTTATATTTTTTTTTATATTTTTTTCTTACGTAATTTATGCGTTACTCGGTGTAATTAAACTACCACTCTCGTAATATCCCATGAAAATATAAATAAAATATAAAACAAAGCACAAAAATTCTCTTAAATTAATTTCAAAATGAATAAATATATTTATTTATTTATTCTCAATGAATTTAATTATTTATCTTTGAAATTTGATAATAAAATCTTTTAATGAATTTATCGCAACTTTATCAGTTTGAATGATTTTATAAACACGCTGATAAGAAATTTTTAAATGGTATTTACACTATTCTATATAGATAAAGTTACATGAATATATTTTGCTTTTTTTTTTTTTTTTTTATTTCTTTTTAAGATTTGAGATTAAAAAAAAAAAAAGAGTTGAAGGTAAATTCTGTGAATAATTTTTATTCTTGGAAGAAAAACAAAAAAATTTTAATCATCCTATTCTCAGTAAATTTATTGAGATAAAAAATTTTTATTATCATCAAAATGTAAATGGAAAAAATAGTTTAAATGGAAAAAAATTATCTATATTTTTTCAATTTTTACATAGACGTATATATACAGGTATTTTGAATCATTAAATTACTCTTATCATTACCAACTAACAATATGAAATTATTTCTACCAAAAAGAAAATTTATAACAACTAATTATTTAAAAAATTGCCTTGCATGCATTTGTATTATTATAAATAAAAAAAAATAATGAATTTTGTTAATAATCATGTTGATAAACACCAAAATAAATAAAAAAATAAACAAAAATTTTACTGCTATTATAAAATAGCTTAAATGAATAATCAATCAATTTTTTTTCAGGTCAATTAAAATTAATTAATAATTGACTTTATCAAAATATTTTAATTGAACATATGATGTGTTTTTCATCCCTTATAATGTGGTTTTATCACCCCATCAATACAAACATTTGTGAAACCGTAAAATCTTTCAACAATATAATATTTTTCGCCCTTATGAAATATTTATCATTTAACAAGCATCAAAACCCAAATATATACGCACTCAATTTATCAACCCCCCAATGAACATCAAAAATATATGTACACATCCCCTGAATATAGTCTATAAAATATTTTTTCCAATTACCATTATTATTTTAGTTTTCATCCCCTTTTTTTTCAAGCTTTTATTTAGCTCCTCCCTAAAATTTTACTTCATCATTATAAGTAAATAAAAATATTTCCTTTTGTTTATTTAAATAAATACTGTTCGAGTGTGTAAAATAATGTTAATATATTTTCCATTGTTTGTATCGATCTCAAAGTTTTCCCACAAAGCTGTATGGTCATAAGCATCTTTGCAAAAAATTTATAAAATGCGCCTGTGCGAACGATTATTATTGAATTCATTAACACTGTGACATTAAAAATAATCAAACAAAATAATATTACAAACAACAATGTTTTTCTTTTTCAAAACGGTAATGTATAAAAGATAAAAAAAAAATTATCAATACGTATATAACAATTGAAAATATAAAATAGAGCATAATGAAATAAAGGAAAAAAAAAATAGGATAAAAATTTCAAAAGCTGAAAATCCGGTAAAAACTTAAAATGAACAACAAATGAAAAAAAATATATATAATAATACATATATAATAATAAAAAGGGACAAGAGAAATCATTCGTGAAAATTTTTCCAGATGCTGAGTTTTGATTTGAAGGCTCGTGGGACCCAGATGTGGAGGTCTAGCTCTAGTTTGAGTTGTAAATACCATCATATTTTTGAGGGCCTTTTTTTTTTTGGGTCCACAGAAAAGCGCAAAGAACCCAAAAAATAAAAAAAATTATAATGTAAAAAAATAAAAAGAAAATAAAAGGAAACAAATATAAAATAATTTTGGACCATGTGAGCAAAGAACAAAGAAATGAAATAAAAAAAAATATAATAAAATAAGATAAAAAAAAATGTTGGTTTCGTACCACGCGCGTTTATAGTTCATCGGCATTGAGAATTTTTTGATTTTAATCTTAAACAAAATATATTTATATATCCTCGATGTTCATTCGCAAGTTTTATCAAGATAATGGTGATGATGAAGAGGAAGAATATGAAGGTGCAAGAAAAAAAAATAAATATACAAATAAATAATAATAAAAAACCAATATATAAAAAAATAAAAAATTTAATTTATTTTAAAAATTGTCATCGTGATTATATATACCTCCCAAGTATATTATAAAAATCCGATGTCTTATCAACATTATTAATACCGTAAATATTAAAAATTTCACCGTAAAAAATTTCTTAAAACAAGATTAATCTGTCTGATAAAAAATAACTTAAAAATCTCACCTCGATACCGACGCACTGTCCAGTCACTTTTCCTTCATATCCAAATTCAAAATACCATCCCCGTTCATTCATAAAAAATAAATTACTCCAAAAAAAAAAAATATAATCAATAATCAATTGAAGAAAAAAAAACAAGTTATTTTCACTGTTTCGATCGAAAAAATCCAATACTAGTCAACAAAATAATTGTAATTAAAAAAAAACCATAATTAATCAACTAATTCACTATAAATCACTGTAATATTAGACACTTTTAACTTCAAAAATAAATCATCAACAATTGTCTCACAGTATAACGAAATCGAAACGAACCGCGCAATAGTAATGATTTCGATAACCAGAAAAATTTCGATTGAGATAAGCGATAAATTAAAAAAAAATTTAAATTTAAAAATTCAAGTGACAGACTGACAGTGTCTGTTTATCAGTCAGACACAATATGTGAATGATGTTGATGATGATGCTGTTGCAGAGTGCAGCCTGTAGAATTGTGGATATTCTGAGCATGCGAAAACATTCTACCCTGCCACCCCCGCCCTGCCATCACGTGTATCCTATCCCTACTATGATGATCATGACCGGTGGTGATGATGTTCATCACCAACACCGCCTACCTATCTACTCATCAAATGAAAAAAAAAAAAAAAAATTAAATTATGTTCACATCCCTCTCTCGAAGCCCCTTCTATAACAGCATCATTGTCTCACTCGTCAATTGTCAACAATCACTCTTTTTTTCATCTATTTTTTTTCTCTTTTTTCCCCAATCTTTTTTGGATTTTGTTTTTTATCTCTATCAACTCAGCCATCAGGTATATGTGTATATAAAAATTCAAAAATTTTGGTCCCATTCAGAGGATGAATACATGTGTGTGCATGTGAAGGAGCCGACAGCTAAAAAATGAATAAAAAAATGATGGTGATGATGATGATGACGATGATGATGGCATTATATAAACTAGTGGAGTAAAAAAAAGGGGGCACAAGAGAACGGGGGTGATATTTAACCCCTTGTTTGAGTCATTGTCACTGACTGTCAGCGTTCATTTAGATGAATAAAAACCAACTGAATATACACACAGCCCTCATGATTTTTGTGATGCCCTTTTTTACGGGTACCAACATATATGTACCTCAAAATTTTGAACCGCTTATATGGTTTTTTTTATACCAGTTTATTTTTTTTCCTTTTATATAATACTAATTTTTATGTATATTCGTTTTTTATCTTTTAAGATTTTTTTTATTCATCTTAATTTTGTCAGATTTTAAATGTTTTTTTTTTTTTTTTTGGGTGAACGTGTATGCTAATGGTTGTTTAGTTTCTTTTTTTTTTAAATATGAATAGTGTGTATAATTGGTGATATGTTTTGGGAGATTTAAAAAGATTAATATATTTATATGATAATTGATGTTTTTATCAATGATAAATTACAGTTATGCATATTTATTTTTGTATTATTTGTTATGTAAATTGTTATTAAATATAAATAAATTTATGAATAGTTTTTTGATAATCTTCGGTCCTTTTTTTTGTATATGCATGTATCCACTTTGCCCTTATTTTTAATGACGGATTAGACACCCTCTGCCATCATTTTAAGCAGGTCTAATCCGCTGCACGCAACACCAAACACTCGGAATGCATACAAATAAATATTTACTACAACAATATGATAATAATAATATTATAAATTATTATAGAATTATTTGAAATGGAAATTTTATAAAATAAATTGCTCTAAATGAAAAAAATATAATAAATATAACGATGAATAAGTTATGTAAGTAAATATTTTATAATAATGAAAATAAAATAAATAAATTGAAGATAACGCACATCATGTGTCGTATTACGTTAAAACAAAAGCGTCCTAAGTGCAGAGAGTAAAAATAAAAAATTAAAAAAAATTAAAGTAAAGAGGACGATGCAAAAAACATATAAAAAAAAAGACCACCCGCAAGCAGCAAAGCGTCGGGTGTAAAAATAATAATAATAAAAACAGATATTTAAAAAAGTATAAATTTTAAAAGAGATAAAAAATAAAAAAAATTATTAAGAAGTTTAAATAAAAAAATTAAATTTTATAAAAAAAAAAAATTTGCCAGGATTTGTAAGGGTCTTTATTCACAATTTAAAATTCCAAAAATAAATTGATTTAATTTACAATATTTATCAGTTTATTTATATGAAAATTTATTATTTTATTTGACAAATAACATCTAATTTATTGAGATGAATTTATAATTAATTTTTCGTTATTTAACATAAAAAATTTATGTAAAATTATGATAAATAATATGAAACACTTCTAATACAAAAATTAGATATTTTTTTTTGAAACGTCAATAATTAAAATTTAAATTGGAATAGACATGTGATGTGACCACTCATTCGCAAGGATTTTGAATGAGCTTTTCAACGAGACCACACATGACCACCCTTTGTCAAATAATTTCCAAGAAATAGCCAGATATGGTAAATAATAACTCAACAAGAGTAAAAAGGAGATGAAAAAAATAAAGACACCATAGAAAAAAAAGAGCCATCGACTATAGCTAGCTGACTCACAGTCTTTGGTATATAATTTTTTTTTTTCATTCTTCATTTCTCTTTTACTTGATTTTTTATTTTACTTTTTTTTCGATTTTTTTTAATTCTTACATTCATTTTACCTCGCACGCGCATTTTTACATGAACCCATCAGACATAAAGCAATAGAAACATTTTTTATCTCTCTTACATATATATAAATTTTTTTTTTTTTTTTTTTTTTTTCATATATTTCTCTTTATTCTCTCTAATTTTCTCTTGTGAATTGCGTTATAACATAACATATATACTAAGGCAACGCAAGCGCACAGGCAGCTGTCACCTTACACCCGATGAAGGAGGGTATGGGGCTGGGTCAGCCATTCTCAACTTATCTCTAGGATCTTTGTAAACATGTCGTGAAATCCGAGTACCCAGTACAGGGGCCCCAGTGGCCGTATATAATATACATCAATGTATGCACGCCAAGAAGTGAGTAAATGGACTTGTACATACTTTAATTTCGAAATATTTCGATTGCACTAAATTTCATCGAAACGCCAGCAAAAAAACCATCGAAACATTGAATAAACCCATGAAGACAGCAAATACAATAAAACAACGAAAAAAAAAAGAAAATTTGCAAAAGAAAATGTTGCAAAATTCTTATGATCATCAACCCTTTTCTTTTACTGTTAATTTTTGTCTCAATTTCTTCAAGATCATTGGTAGAAACTACAATGAAATATAATTTATTTTTCGAAACGAAATTTGCCTGTTGCATTTTTGTTGTAAAATAAAATTAAAGATAAATGTATCACTAGCTCTTTTATATTCTATGATGATGCTTGGTTGGATGATGGCCCTTGGGAGATATGATATAAAAGAGCAGTGTTGGGTAGGTAAGATACCTTGGTATCTGACACTTGTAAGATACCATGTAAGTTACAGTAAGTTACATCATCGGTTTCATACATTGAGGTATC